>CAUYQV010034903.1:0-21287 GCA_963574575.1 Galagoides demidoff | reverse complement strand
GGCCCGGGGGCAGGGGACCGGGCAGGCAGGGCCTGACAACAATGCAAACTTTGATAAGCAGTTCTCAATAATCACTTCTTAGCAATTATTTATTACAGTTTAACATTATAAAATTAACAAAAATAATATAAAACTCATATTCTGGCGAAATAGCCATGTGGCGGCTGAAAACCGTATATTCCCTTCTTGTTTTCCAGCCCGTTCTGCATTCTTTCCAAAAATTGGGACTTTTTTAAAACGCCGTGGGACAAATTGTTGAAAAGCGGGACTGTCCCGCCAAAATCAGGAAGTCTGGTCACCCTAACTATATCTAAAAAATAAATAAATAAGCAAATATAAATTAAATATAAATTTAAAAAATTAATTTTCTGTTTAATTAATAGTATGTTGAGGCGGCGCCTGTGGCTCAGTCGGCTAAGGCGCCAGACACATACACCTAAGGTGGTGGGTTCAAATCCCCAGCCTGGGCCCGCCAAACAACAATGATGGCTGCAACCAAAAAATGGCTGGGTGTTCTGGCGGGCGCCTGTGGTCCCAGCTACTTGGGAGGCTGAGACAGGAGACTCGCTTGAGCCCAGGAGTTGGAGGTTGCTATGAGCTGTGATGCCATGGCACTCTACCCAGGGGGATAGCTTGAGGCTCCATCTCAAAAAAAAAAAAGAAACAAGAATTGGGAGGAACCTGAAATATCACATGATCCAAGTACGTAGGGAATTTGGAAATCCCTGGAGAACTTTCCTAGCAGGTGTTGATTAAACTTCTACCTTTAAAAAAAAAAAAAAATTCTGCTAATACTTTTTTTTTTGAGACAGAGTCTCACTTTCACCCTTGGTGTCATAGCTCACAGCAACCTCAAACTCTTGGGCTCAAGCAGTTCTCTTGCCTCAGCCTCACAAGTAGCTGGGACTACAGGAGCCTGCCACAAATGCCTGGCTATTTTTAGAGATGGGGTCTTGCCCTTGCTCAGGCTGGTCTGGAACCAGTGAGCTCAGGCAATCCACCCATCTCAGCCTCCCAAAGTGCTAGGATTACAGGTATGAACCACTGCACTGGCCCTCTGCTAATAACTTTTTTTTTTTTTTTAGTTGCAATTGTCATTGTTGTTTGGCAGTCCCAGGCTGGATTTGAACCTGCCAGCTCTAGTGTATGTAGCTGGTACCCTAGCCACTAAGCTACAGGCAATGAGCCCCTCTGCTAATACTTTTTATTTCTGAGGATCACTCCCTCTTGAATCTGCCTGGCATTCTATAGGG
The DNA here is from genome assembly GCA_963574575.1 of Galagoides demidoff. Classification (NCBI taxonomy): domain Eukaryota; kingdom Metazoa; phylum Chordata; class Mammalia; order Primates; family Galagidae; genus Galagoides; species Galagoides demidoff. The sequence goes on along the minus strand of CAUYQV010034903.1, from coordinate 20,034 downwards.
CCCTGAGGATAAGGATGCAAGGAAAAGGGGACATGAAATGGGGAATGGATCATGTTGCAACTAACCTTATCAATAGGCTCAATAAGGAAGTCATTAAATAGATACCATTGCTGGTGAGTAACACCCTGTGGAGACACAAAGTGACGGTTGGGTCATTCTGTCTCATATTATACACTGTGGCCATCCCAGGAGTGTCCCTGCCCTGAACCACCTGACTCACCTCCTTGCGTTGGTGGTAAGTCTCTCCAACTTTGATATGAGCCACAAGGCTGCCGCCTGTGCGTGAGTCCAGGATGTGTACCACAGTAGCCATCAGGTCATACACATAGACACCATGCTCCTCCTCTGCCCTGGCTGGGCCCCACTGTGAGGGGGGTACCCAGGCTGCTAAGCTAAGTTTAAGGATGGGGAAGGAAGGGGAACGAGGACAGAGGACAGGGAGTTGGGGGTATAGGGGATGGGGGACTAGGGTGGGTTATCTCCATCCTAGCCCAACTATCTCTCCAACACTGACCTGAGTAACTCTGGAAAATCCCACAACTGGTAACTTACTAAGCTTTGTTCCTTTCCTTTTCCCTCTGTTAAGTTCCACCTTCCCCCTACCCTGCTTTACCTTCTGCTACCTTCTCTCCCTTATTCCCTTCCCTCATTCCAGTTTTTCAACAACTTGCACCTCATCCCCATCAGTCCAATTGCAAACATCCAGTCCTTTGTTCTTGGTCATCTTCATGCGAATGGAGAAAGGAAGCCAGATGTTCTTCAGCTCCTCAATGGAGGGACACACCAGCACACCCTCTGGACTCCCTAGTTCCTTCCTATCAGGTCAGAAGAATTGGAACTGTGTTCTGAAAAGATCTAGCCAGTAACAAGAGAAGCCACTGGGTAGTTCAACCCTTTGACAACTCCCAAGGTAGCACCTACCAATCAGCCAAAGCAAATTCCTTGTTCTTGGAGATTTCCCCACCATGTTTCTTTACTGCCATCTTGAAAGCAAACTGAACACAAAGGAAAAACATCTAAGGAAAAACATTCTTTAGAACATAACCAGTTATGGAGGTCAGAAGGGGAAGAAAATGAAATATTCCTTAAAAGCCCTGTTTCTAGACTGGTCCTTACCTCAGCCTGCATTCTCCAAAAATCAGCCTCTTTCGAGCTGTTTACCTCACAATTGATGACAAGAATATCTGGCAGATGGCGGATGTTGCGAGTCTGAATCTTAAGAGGACAAAACAAACAAGGAATGGCAGGAACATACAGGGAAAAGAAGCCTGACAAAAACTTGGGTCTGCTTCCCGAACTGGGGTTCCTCTACTCCCCAGAGATGCCTGGGTGGCAGTGCTGACACAGCCAGCCCCACATGAGATGGTAGCTTAGTCTCCAACATGGCAGAACTCTAGTCCAGCGCAACCGCCTACTCACCGTGGGCTGGTACTTTTCACAGTTGTCACACCAGGCCTGTGTATTCTGTTCCAAGCAGATGCTTCGTTTCAATACGTGAGCAAAGTCATAGTTCTTCCCAGTTTTATCTGAGGGGAAATTGAATGCGTCACTCCTGGTTCTCCCCTTTATCCATAGTTAGCCCCCCAACACGTCTTCCCTGATATCACAAGACATCTGGGGGACCATTCCCAACCCAGCTGCAGGGCATACTACTGTTGCTACCATCAGGGTAGGAGAGTGTGAAGAGCAGGGTGGAAGAGGCTCGCACGGTCTCACTGCCGCAGCGGCACAGGCTGCAGTTTTCCATCTCACAGCTGAATAGCTGCCCAATGACAGAGTCCCCTGATGAGCAAAAGCTGCTGAGAGTAGAGAGGGCAATATATACACACTGAGGGAGTTAGGAGACCCATTAAGTCACAAAGGGGCCTGGCCTGTTGTGGTGGCTTTAAGTATTCCTGCCCTGATTCCATACCTGCCTCCGGCACCTCGATAAGCCTGTGGTACTTCCAGCTCTTGCATATCCTGATGCAGTTGAGTGAGAATGAAGCGATTCCACCTCTGAATGAGCCTGGCCAGATTGCCCTTCCCTGAAGCCTCATCTGAGTCAGCCAGGATCAGACCAAGGGCTGAGGCCTCAGGAATGGTACGGAATGCCCGAAGAAAATTATTGCCCTAGAAGCAGTTGATGTTATTTTTATTTTCTCTCTCTCTCTTTTTTTTTCTTTTGAGACAAAGTATCACTTTGTTGCCCTTGGTAGAGTGCCATAGTGTCACAGCTCACAGCAACCTCAAACTCTTGGGTTCAAGTGATCCTCTTGCCTTAGCTTCCCAAGTAGTTGGACTATAGGTGCCTGCCAAAATGCCTGGCTATTTTTTAAGAGATGGGGTGGGTCTTGCTCTGGCTCAGGCTGGTCTCCAACCTGTGAGCTCAGATAATCTACGTGCGTTGACCTCTCAGAGTGCTAGGATTACAGGCATGAGCCGCCTTGTCTGGCCTTTTTTTGTTTTGTTTTGTTTTGAGACAGTCTCATGTTGTCACCCTTGGTAGAGTTACATGGCATCACAGCTCACAGCAACCTCAAACTCTTAGGCTTAAGCGATTCTCTTGCCTCAGCCTCCCAAGTAGCTGGGACTACAGGTGCCTACCTCAATGTCCGGCTATTTCTTTAAGAGATGAGGTCTTGCTCTGGCTCTGGCTGGTCTTAAAATCAGGAGTTCAGGCAATCCACTTGCCTTGGCCTCGCAGAGTGCTAAGATTACAGGCGTGAGCCACTGAGCCCAGCCTTTTATTTTATTTTATAGCCACCTGCACTACAATGTCCCTAACCACCTCCCTTCCTCTGCTTCCATTTTAAGGGTCTTGGGTCTCCAGGCACTAACCTGACAAGGGTCACCACGAGAGAGGTCCAACATGTGGAAGAGAAAGCCCAACTCACATGCCAGGCAGAATTCCTTCTGGCAAAGGTGGTTCTGGATTAGACAGCGAACAGGTTCCAGGAAATAGAGCACCTGGAGGGAAAAGCAGGAGAGCTGGTGCAGGAAACTGGGATAGGGAGGCAAAATGCATAGGGTAAGTGATCTGATGGGAACTATAAAACAGGAGTCCATGAAAGCATTGGAGCTCACAGAGGAGACTTGGAGGTTTTGAGGAAAAAGAAAGAAAGGTAAAGGTCATGATAAAGCAGGTTTGGTTGAGGAAACCCAGAAAGCATAGGGTTGAAGGGCCATGAGGAAGAAAAGGCAGGAGACATGTTCAAGTTGTAGAAATACCCAACTCTTACCTGGATCATGCAGTTACAGTATGCATTGGGGATGTGAGGCTCTAATCCAGCAAACAGGGTCTTATTGTAGTGTTTGAAGTCAAAGTCCTCTAGCCCTAGCTTGGAATATTTAATGGTCACCTGAGGTAGAAATAGTCTCAGCAAGATGAGGATACTCTCAAGAGTCCCTAAATCTTCCCAGTAGCCATAACCTTTCCCAGAAGCCCAGGGAAGGAAGTGAAGGCCTCCTAACTTAGTCCTTCAACCCCTTTCTCATACGACCCCTTTTCCCCAGGTACCTTTCCCAACATTTCACAGGGCCCCTGCCTAATGTCCCCCAGCACCTTGCGGTATTTCTTAGAAACCATGTGGAGATGTGGCTCTTCTTCCCGCCCTATTGGTGACTCAGTGACCTGGCTGAAGCTGTCAAATTCACTGTCTGACTCCTTCAGTCGGTAAGGAATCTAGGAATTTTAAAAAGAGGCAAGCTTGTTGGATATTTTGTCGTCTTTGGCTGACCCCCCCACCTTTATCCCAACATTGAAATAACAACCAAATCCTGAACCATCTTTTTTCCTAGCATTCTCAGCATCAACTCCTTCCTTTTTATTTCCATTGCCATCACTCTATTTCATCACAGTGGACAACTGAGATGGCGTCCATGTTTATCTCTCTGTGATCACTCTGTCCAGCATGTGAGCACCAAACTAACACTCCCAGAATGCTTTAGTGCATTACTTCTTCCACTACACAATGGTATTCAAGGCTTCTCAGTCTGGGCCCTTTTAACCCTGACCACTCACTACTGCCCAGTACCAACAGCTGTTCCAGTAAGAAGGGTAAACTCACAGTCTCCCTCAGACATGCCTTTTGCATTTATACCTCTTGAAACCTTTACTAGCACCATCCTCTCAGCTTAAACATTCTCTATTACTACCTACTTGTCTATATTCCACATTTCCAGCTCAATATCCACCTCTTTCATTCATCGTTCCCTGACCACTCTAACCCAAAGTAACATTTTCTCTCCAGACAGTTGTGGCACTGAATGCTTACAACATTTCTCTAATTTTTTTTTTTTTTTTGCAGTTTTTGGCTGGGGCTGGGTTTGAACTCACTACCTCCAGCATATGGGGTCGGCGCCCTAGTCCTTGAGCCACAGGTACTGCCCCAACATTCCTCTAGTTTTTAACAACAGTTATAAATAATTTCTGATATGGCTATGTCTTTTTTTTTTCTTTTTTCTTTTGAGACGGAGCCTCAAGCTATCCCCCTGGGTAGAGTGCCATGGCATCACAGCTCATAGCAACCTCCAACTCCTGGGCTCAAGCGAGTCTCCTGCCTCCGCCTCCCAAGTAGCTGGGACCACAGGCGCCCGCCACAACGGCCATTTTTTGGTTGCAGCCGTCATTGTTTGTTTGGCGGGCCCCGGGCTGGGGATTCGAACCCGCCACCTTAGGTGTACGTGGCTGGCGCCTTAGCCAATTGAGCCACAGGCGCCGAGCCTAAACTCCATCTCTTAAAGAAAGGACTATCCAAGAATTTGTGAACACATTTTAGAAACTACCACACCTCCCACCTGGGGGATTTCCTGGCATACCTATTCCTTCCCCGGTGCTGCAGCTTTGAACTCTCTTCTGGATGGTCTCCCTGAACCTCAGTTCTCCACCTCAGACTCTGCCCTTTCTGCCTCCAAGGAATAGGCTTCCTCTTGCTTTGGAACTGACACACCCACTGGGCCCTTTTCCTGAGGAAGGTTGCTTCTGTCACTAGGTCCCACTGTAGGAACATCCCAGGAGCAGGGCTCAAGAAAACAGTGAGTCTGAGGCAGTTAAGTGGGAGGAGGCTGATCCAGCCCCAGGATTTGACTGGGGGTGCCAGACACAGAGCTGCTCAGTGTGTTTAAGCTGCTCTCACTACATCTGCCCGGGTGAGCAGGTGGACCAGACATCATGCCCTTGGGATGCACGGAGGCCTGAGTCTGGGAGGGTCTGTCTCTCCAGCCGGCGCCGCCTGATTCAGAATGAGACATGAACTGACAGTTCCCGTTGGTTACGCCTCGCATGACCGGGGTTTCATAGGCTGCTCCCTGAGGAGACTTCATGGTCTGCAGGATGCCTTGGAGGCCACCCTGGGCCAAGGGTTGAGGGTAGAGATGGAGGGGAGTGGGGGGTTTTCTGCCTCCTGAACCAGAGCAAGCAATGCCCTTTTCATTTGTTTACAGAATGGGGTATCCACCAGGAGTGCTTTTTAGGAAAGCACTATGAAAAAAAAAATGTTGAAAACCTTGCAGAGCTTAGGTTTTTTTGTTTCAGAGAAAGAAATTTTTTCCTTGAGCTTGTTTCTTGCCTCCCCCCAAGGGATACGAGAGTCCCTGCCTCCTCTCGGGATACACAGAGGCCGTATTCCTGAGTGATGTTCTCTGGAATAAAGGGGGCGGACTCTCAGACAGGGAGGAGGGAGAGAGTGGGGCAGGGTGGGAGCATCACAGAGGGATCTGGGGTGTGTGTGTGTGGCAAGTGTCCCATGTGGAGGTGTGGACAGGTGTGTGTGAATATGTGCGTGGCGTGTCTACGTGGGCAGGAGTGTAAGGCACATAAGAGGCCAGGCGCTGATGAAGGCAGGTGGGTGGTCCCTGGGGCATTTCTGTTCCTTGCCCCAGGTCCCCCTGTTCCCTCAGAGCCTCTCTGTGTTCCTTCCGGCTCTGCTGCCCTCCCGGGGCTTCCTAACTCCTCAGCCTCCTTAACTCCTCTCCAGGTCATCCCCAACCCAGATCTCCCTGCCCCAGGTGCATGCCTGTCCCCCAGGTCTTCTTGAGTCTCCATGTTCCCCCTAAGGTGCTCCCCATCCCCCTTCCAGGCTCTTCCTGTGAGCTGCCCCCAAGTCTCCTCATTCCCCTGGGGCCTCCCTGTCTCCTGAAGGCCCCTATCTTCCAGGTCTCCACATGGGGTGGGTCCCCTGGGGTCTCCTCATTGCCCCCCTCTCCCATCAGCAGTCTCCCCATTTCCCCTGGGATCTCCTGGTCTCCAGAACCCTCCCATCCCCAGGTCTCCACATAGAGTCTCCCCGGCCTTGGGGTCTCCATGGTGGCGGCTGCCCTGCTTGACAGCAGCCTCCCCCAGGGGTTACCTGTACGCCGGGCTGGAGTTCGGCGCTGAATGCTACTGTGGCCACAAGATCCAGGCGGCAAACGTGAGCGAGGCGGAGTGCGACATGGAGTGCAAGGGCGAGCGGGGCAGCGTGTGCGGCAGCGCCAACCGCCTCTCCGTCTACCGGCTGCAGCTGGCCCAAGAGTCGGCCCGCAGGTGTACGTGAGTCCGCCCCACCTCCCCTCCGGCTTCTCTCTGGGCCGTGGCCCTCACCCTCCCAGCGTGAGGGGTCCCTGCATGTCTGCCCTGCACTGTCCGTGGCTCCTCTTCACTGCAAGGACACCACCATTCTGTCCCAGCCTCGCCTCCCACCCACTGCTTGCGCAGGCCTTTGCCTGGTTCCTTGAAACGTTCACACACGCCCTTCCTTCCTGTGCCCGCTGCTCCCCTCAGCCTCACCAGCCTTCCTCCTTCTGAAACTGCACTGATGCCCAAACCCAGCCTGTCCTTCCTGATTTTCTCAGGGAGATTGTCTCTAACCATGAAGATGATGATGATCCCAATGACAACAGCAAACACTTTGTCTTCCTCCCAATGCCTCACATCTGATAGCACATCTATTCTTCATAATGACCCTCAAAATATACACTGTACTTATTCCCATTTTACAGATGAGGAAACTGAGTCTTAATGTCCCATAGCTTGTGAGCAGCAGAGGATTTAAACCAACTATAGTGTCTTTGGTGCTTTCACAGAGCGAATTCATCCTGACCTATGTTTCTTTCTGAGTCTTATTGGGGAAAAACCTCCAATTTCCAAACCGAGAGAATGAGGGCATGAGTAAAAGGACAGAGCTGGCTCCTCTTCTGTGAACACTGTCCCTTGATTGTCTCCAAGAATCTGCTGTGTGCCAGCCACTATGTTAAGCCAAGAATACACCTGACTTCTAGTGTCCCTACAGCCTCTTTAGGGGATTACTATTATTAATTATCCCAAACCAGCCCAAGGTCACACCGTCTAATTCCAGATGACCTTAATACCTATGAAAAGGGCTAATGGTGAAAGATGGGACGCTGACCTTTCTGGGGTTTATTTACCCCTCCTGGGCAGTCCAGGAGCAAGAACAGAAGCCCATAGCTTTTGTGTCACCTTTGGGCCATTGTTTCCCAAAATTGAATGTCCCTGAGAGTCCCACAGGAGATCTTATTAAAAAGCAAATTCTGATTCAACAAGTCCAGTGAGATTCTGCATTTCCGAGGATCCCACAGGTGATGCCAGGCTGCTGGTGTTCAGACCACACTTTGAATAATGAGGCCTTAGACCTTGGCAGATCTTGCCCAGAATGTACTCCTGCCCACCTGGTGGATTTGGCAGAAAGTTGACACCTATCTGTTTGCAGATAAAGACTTCTTCCATGTCAATTTCACTGTTCATAAAAATTTATTCTTGGTTTCCTTGATAGTGAATTTAGTCTTTGAAATCCCTTATTTTTGAAACTCTGTTCAAGCTTTGCATTTGGGTCGAGCCAGCCACCAATTTGCCTGTTTCTGCAAATGGACTACGCCAGCTCCTTCCTTACCCTCGCTTCAGGTCAGGTCTGGAGAATGTCCACACAGTGGGTTTCTGGTTTGGCTGTCAGTATGACAAGTCTTTAACTTGGTGGTATATTTATCGCCATCACACCAATGTTTGTGTTATTTTGATGGTGACTCTGGGACCTTCCGAAGAGATGTCTTTTAAGTTAGAGGTACTTAGTGGGGAAAGCTGCTGCCACTGACACCGCCTGGTGGATGACGCTGAGATAGAGAACCGGAGTAGTAGAGCCAGACATCAGTCAGACCTCCTTTCGGTTAATGTACAAGTTGTCTGGATAACCTGGACTCTCTCTCTCTCACACACACACATGCACACATATGAACACGCTATTGTGATCACCTAGTATAATAACACTTCCATGAACTGTCTTTTTGATCATATAAGCATTAACACACAAATATCACTGGGATTTACCAGTGATACGCCCTTGTAACAGTGAGCAGACTGGGAGTTTGCTAGGACCAACCTGTGAGGTTGGCAGGAACCTTGCTGCACTCCCCTGCCTACCTCTGTGGTGGCAGAACTCCCTTGGGTGGTGTTTTGTACCATCTGAGAAAAGCATTTTTGCATTATATCCAAGAAAAGGAACACATTCATTGCTACTGAGAGAGGAGTCCTGAATTCTGTAAGTGCACCATGTTGTTCTGAAGTATCTCTGTGAAGGTATGAAACTTGGGCACCTCCAGCTAGATACCCTAAAAGAAAAATCTAAGCCATTTTAACCTGAAGGGTTCTGTAGCTGAGACTAGCAGGAGATGGCTTGGAAAAGGAGACAGATGGTTGAGGATGTGTCAAGTTGAGACTCTTGGGGAGCTCTCAGTTGGGAAGCACAGAGAGGGCACTGGGACCATTCATCCAACCAAAACGCAGGATGAGTCCCACGTGGATGAGGTATGGAGAGGCTCTGTGAGGAGTGAAGCACAATGCCTGTCATCAGGAGCTCGCCATGCAGTGGGATTGGCTCAGCCACGGTGGGTATGCAGAAAGGATTGCAGAGACTCTGTCTGCAGGAGCCAAGGGAGCACCTTTTGAGAGCAAGTGTCCGAAGCCACCCTGCTATTCCGTCTTGACACAGACTCTTGTTTGTGGACTCTTTGCTTCATTACTAAGGATGAAAAAATGGACTTCCCACCTGGTCAGATGACATTTTTCACAGTAGTTTGCTAAATGTATCTGGAATATAGCTCTCCTCTCAGGTGAAGAGATGTGCTGGTGATTTAAGGCTATTAGGGCTTGATAGGATGTTATAAGAAATTTCATCTACCCAAAGGATACTCAACAAGATTTGGGTTGCAAGGTTCATCAAAAAGGAGTTGAACTCTACTGTGGGCCCATGAGTGGTGCTGACAGTCCTTAAGCATGGCCTAAAACCCAGACGACTGCAACTAACCTCTCCCAGGGCTCTGCACCTTTTTTCTCTTGTCCTCCCCTTCCCCTCTCTACCTGGGGGAAGGCATTATGAAGCTTACCTTATCACAAAAAAATAGACGCTTGATTGACATGGTAGATTCTGTCTACTACTGTTATAGTTCTGACCATTCTTATGGTGTTCGTCTTTAAGAATTGGAAGGAGAAATGTGTGCAGTGTTGGTGCTTTTGGCTCTGGGACACTACCTTCCAATCACTTCCCAAATGGTCAAGGAAAAGTCAGTTTTTCCTGGATGGACCATGTCTACTTTCTTCTTTGCTAGGCCTTGGATACATGTCTGGGAGCCCTGAAGTTTATAATTCATACAGGGCTTTGTAAGTTCTTCTCTGTAGGACCAATGGTATGATAGTTAGAAAATTGTCCTCTTGCTGTATCGTGACAGGGGAGAATTGATTTGCTCTTCTTCTCTAAAGCAAAACCCAGTTCTTTGTGCAGGAAAATATTGGGAGTGATGTAGATTTTGGAAACAGACACGCCTTGTTTCTATCTCTGCTCCCCCAACTCACTCACTGTGGGAATTTTTTGGCCAAGCCACTGATACTTTCTAAGCCTCAGGTGCCTCATCTTTTCTTTTCTTTTTTTTTTTTTTTTTTTGAGGCAGAGCCTCAAGCTATCCCCCTGGGTAGAGTGCCATGGCATCACAGCTCACAGCAACCTCCAACTCCTGGGCTCAAGAGAGTCTCCTGCCTCCGCCTCCCAAGTAGCTGGGACCACAGGCACCCATCACAATGCCTGGCCATTTTTTGGTTGCAGCCATCATTGTTGTTTGGCGGGCCCGGGCTGGGGATTCGAACCCGCCACCTTAGGTGTACGTGGCTGGTGCCTTAGCCGATTGAGCCACAGGCGCCGAACCGTGCCTCATCTTTAAAGTGGAGACAATGCCAACCTTTCCCAATTTCTGAGACCACAGGTGACATGAGGTCTAGAGAGCACCTAGCACGGTGCTTGGTACGGAGGAGAAGTGATGCTCCCTTCTTCTCATGAAAACCCCAAACTCACTCTGAGAAGCACCCAATTCAAGCTATTTGAATTTCTAACAGCCCACAGGAGCCTTTGGTAATGTCTAAAAATAGCTGTTTTGAATTCTCCTCGGACAGTTAGGCTCTTTGTGTAATTCAGTCTCTCTGTGATTCTAGGTAGCTAGGTAGCTGTTAACAGCTTCCAGCTCACTGCCTTTCCTCCTCACCAGCATCTTTAATGCAGTAGAGCTTGGCCTAATTACCCAGGGGGTGGTGGCTTCTTTCAAACCAAGGAGAACTCTTCCACACCTGTCTCTAAGCTGATGCCTGGTGACATTTACCTCATTTTTGTGAAGCTCCAGAACAAAGAGATGATAGGACTTCAGAGACACTTGCAGCTGGTTCCGGGCTGTTCTGCGTCTGCCCCCAGCAAAGAGAGTTGGCGAACAGTTGCTCTACTTGCCTCTTGCTAGTAAAAGGCCCAAGCTGCTGAGGTCGTGCACCATCCCAGCTAGCCTGGCAATGCAGAGCTGACTTTGTCAGAATGTGGGCCATGGGCTTTTGCAATCCTGGGTCTCCTGCTGCGGGACCTGAGAGGGTTTCTGGGAAATGTGGATAACCAGCACGGAGGAGTCTCTGGAGCTCAACATGTTTGAATTGGACAGGTCTCCTGCGTAATAGTGGACAGGTAGGAAACTAGGATGTGGTGTCAAACCAAACTATGTCAAATCCCAACTCTGCTGGGTCACCTGGAAAAGTGACTGAATCTTGCTGAGTTTCAGGATTTCTCCTGTAGAACAGAACAATAGCATTGCCTACCCCATAGGTTGTTATGGGGATTAATTGAGACAAGATATGTGTAACACTTAGCACTAATGATATAAGGTAAACAGCTGTTATTATTACCGTTGTTTTTATTATTCAGCACGGGTTGGTCATTAGGAAGATGCCACTCAGGGTGGCTGCTGTTGCCATCCACAGCTCCAGGGCGTGCCATTCACACAGACTGAGCTGGAGAAAGCAGTGGCCCTGAATGCTGTGCAGGATTTTCTTTGTGAATTAAAAGTGCTCAAAGATTCATGATATTTTAAGTTGGGTTTTCCCCAGATACAAGGATGTGAGCCTTGGTTGACTTGGGAGATGTTGCCAAGATGTAGCTGAAGGGGAGTGGAGAAGTAAGACAGGGAAGTAAAGGAAGCTAGGACGGAGTCCCTAACAGAGCAGGCCACCACTGCGGACTACGGAAGCTTCATCGCACTGGGAGATGCTACAGGACATACTCCAGAGGTGTCCCATGGTCCCATGTTAGGAGTAGGAAGCTGCTGTCTTTATTTTCCAATTCCTACCCATCATAGGCTGCAGATGGCTCCTGGGAAGATTAAGTTGCTGGCAGGTCCCGCCTGTCCGTCACAGACCCTAAGGCAGAGTCATGGCCATGATCAGCCTGCACTGGGGTGGTGAGTGCCAGGGGCTGGCATCCTGATGGGACACGGACAGTATTGATTCGACAGATGCCCTCCACATGTCACAGGCAAGTGATGGGCAAAGGAACATGAAGTGACATTACTTGTTAAGCCTCAGATTCCATTTTAAATGCCATCAAGTGGACTTCCACCCCAAGATATGATGGTCCCCATTTACAGATGAGAACAACTGAGGCTCAGGGAAGTGAAGACACCTGCTCATGGGTACTCAGCTAAGTAAGTGGCTGGCCCACGTCTGTTTAACTTATAGCCAATACCTTTTCCACTGGGCACCAAGTTTTTTGCAAACAAGAGGGCATCCTTTCACTGCTGTGGAAATCCAAAATTCTTTATATCACAGCAGAGTGACAAGAAGGTCAAGGGATCCACTGGCTACTTCCCTTTCATTTTCAGACGTAAGAGACAAAAGATCCTCTCATACTGACGGGGAGAACCAGGTGGCCCATATCGCACGTGTAGGAAATGAGGGAAGTGGGAAGATTAAATGTCTTGGTCGCTGTGTATATTCTATGTTCAGGTCACCAAGACATAGTGGAGAGCAGGAAGACACTGGCCATTTTTAGACAGAGATGGCCTCCAAAGCACTTCCCAAATCCCTGGGAGTTGCTATCCCATTCCCTTGCTGGCTGAGAAGGTTCTTCACTCTTTCCACAAGACATAAGTAAACCTCTGTGATTCACACCATTTCCCCCAAAGCGGAATAGGCCAGACTGCAGGAAGACCCTCCTTCCAAGAGATTAACTCGCCTTTAACTGACTGCCTAACCTGTCACCCCAGCCCCCACCCACACCCTCAGCGCACACCTTGACTAAAGAGAGATACAGAGGAGTAGGTTCTGAGCTGTCTCTGGCCCTTTAAGGACTCTGAAAACCTCACCTTATTTGATATTCAGGGCATTCAGTTTAGCCCTCCTTTCTAAGCTGGGAGAGTCAGGGACTCATTAGCAGATGCTTAAATGTCAGAGGGAGACCAGTCTCTGCAGAGCTGGATCCACAAAAGTCTTCCTCCCTCTTCCCACTCTTGCAGTCTGGCCTCCTGATGGCTGGGCAGGATGGAGGAAATCTCGAGGAGAACTGACCTAGGGATCCCACCTCCCTCTCCACTTTTCTTCAGTCTAAGGACAGCTGACAAGGAGACAGACCTCTGACTGCCCCTTCCTCTGCACCTGCAGCTCAGAAGGTTCATTTTCATGTCCATCTCTGAATGATCCACCCAGTATTTATGCCCCCATTTTAGAGATAAGAACACAGAGGCTCTGATATAAGAGAAAACTTGCCCATAGTCCAGCAGTTCTCAACCTGTGGGTCATGACCCATGGGAACTGTATCAAAGGGCCGCGGCATTAAGAAGGTTGAGAACCACTGCCATGGTCAAAGACAAGGAAGGGTAGAGCTGTCAGCAGCCACTGTGGAGGAGAGATGCTCATTTTACAGCTGAAGATGCTGAGTTCCAGAGAGGAAGCAAAGTCAGGATTAGAACTTGAGTCTCCTCGTCTTTATTCTTTTTAGTTCTTTGGCCACGATGGCTCATCCTGAACCTGTTGGTCCAGGGAAGTGACATGGCCTTCTGGTTTGGTACCAGGCTAGAAATCCTCTCCTGGGGCTCTGGGTCAGGGTGGGTCCTCTGGCCATGTGGAGACGTATGCAAATATGGCCCATCAGCAGACTGAGCCCCAGAGGTGGGCGCCCAGCTGGAGTGAGGGGAGAGCACTTGGCCAAGGTCGCCCATGTGCAGAGCACAGGTGCTCAGAGCCCCTGTGTGATGCCCCAGTGCCTTCAATTTCTGGAAGGCATAGCTGTAGAGGACATAAGGGGTGACCCATAATGTCACAGGACCCCTAAGACTACCTCAGGCCCACTTCAGCTCCTGCCTGTCTACCGTGAGACATACGCACTGCGCACAGAGGCAGCAAGTCTGTGAGATCCACTGCGGTACAAACAACCCAGCAGACCCCGGCAGTGACCCTGACTGTGGGCACAGGTGTGAGGATCCCCAGTCTCCCGGCAGCCTGGGGAGAGACTCCATCTGGACTGACTCCAGCAGACGCCCTACCCCTCTGCTTGCTGTCTTCTTGTGGTGTATTTCCCCTAGTGCTGGGGAAATAAGCGTTTCTGTTAGAACTTAAGTGCTGGCTGTTCAGGGGTTGGTTGGGAAATGTCGAACCCCTGGTGGCATTGAGCCAGGCTGGTGGGAGGTTGGCTGAAGCCCAGCTTTGTCCTCTGCTAGGAAAAGGGGAGCCCTCCTCTCCACAAACTAGTTGCCAGGCAACCCAGAGAGAGCTCCTGGGGTTATTATCTTTACGTGAACAAACACCCCCTGATGAGACTGATGCAGAAGCACGTAGTTACCTACAGAAGCAGACATGTGCACAGCCACAGTCAGACGTCCACTGGCATGAGGGCAGCCAGGCAGCAGACGCTCACAGACAGCCATAGACAGACCCACTGTGTGCAGGTAAACAAGGCGCTCAGGGTCACACTTTAAATTTTGTTCTCTCCATGTCCAAATAAGTGGATCACTATTCACACCACCAGGAAATCAGCCACACACACACACACACACACACACGCACACACGCACGCACGCACTGTCACTCACACCTGTTCACGCACAGTCACACACACACAGTGCACACTGTCATGTCAGAATGCCCAAATGCCCTCGGGGCAGCCACAGCGGTGCTCACACTCAGCCCCTCCTGCCCCCTTCTGTGCACAGACAGACACACATACCCCCATGTGCTTTAACACCCCTCACCTGGTTGGACACAACCCTGTCTTTCCCTGCACAGTTCTGTATTGGACGTCTCAGATGCTCCCAGGATCATAGGAGGGGCCCAAGGGAGGACTCATCTTAGAGAAAAAGAGGGGGTGGGCTTGGGACTCCTAAAGCACCCAGGACTGCCAGGCCTCAAAGCGACTTCCTTTGGCTCCAGTTTGGGGGGCCCAGTGGTTTGGTCCCAAACCACTGCCTGTACCAACCCTCTCAGCCCCAGCTTGTGACCCACGTGGTTCTAATAGGATCCTAGTGGGGAATAGGTGGGTTAACAAGCTGAAGATGGTTCTGAAGACTCAAGGTCAGGATCTCGATATTTAGAGGTGCCTAAAGGGAATCAGACTCCAGTGTCAAGTGACCAAAGAGTGATTTTCTGAATAATTTGAGGTCAAAAGTAGTGTGAACATGAAGGGTGGGAGAGAGAAAATAAATGTCCTGGTGTTTTGAAATGCCAAAGCAAGGCCTTGGCCCTTCAAAGAGGGAACACCCAGGAGAGTGCAGACTTAGAGTTCAGACATTCCTGGGTTGAAATCAAGACACTGCTGCTTGTCAGCTGTGTGTGACTTTGGGCCCGTCACCTTCCCCCTCTGAACCTTTGCTTTGTTTTCTTTATAATGGGGAGAAAGAGATCAATATCATCAAGAGTGGACAGATCTCAGGCAGACTTGGATTCCCATCTCAGCTCTGACTCTTATAAGCCGGTGACCTGTGTTAGGCAGTTTCAGACCCCTGAGCCTGAGTTTCCTGATCCTTGAGTAGAAGGACCCTCCTTATATAGCAAGGGAGGATGCAAGGTTTTAGTGAGGCTGTGCGTTCATGTGAATAGGTCAGCCCTGTTCCTGGCAGTTAGGATATGGCTGATGCATGGTAGTTGTAGTGATAATAACAATATTATAATATTAATACTATAAGCACCTAATCATAAGAACATTATTATTGATATTGGAAGAAACATGGGCTTAGGAGACAGAGAAACCTGGCTTGGATCTCACTCTGTCGTGCCAGCTCCGTGACTCTGGAAGCCAGCGAGCCCCACTGAGCTTCAGTTTTCTAATCTGTAAAATGGAGGTAGCTCATGCCACCTCTTGAAAATCCTGCAAGGCTCATAGTAATCTCATTTTACAGATGAAGGAAACAGGCTTTAGAGAAGGTAGGTCACATGGCCAACCTAAGGACCCACCATTAGCACAAACTTAAGGAAGCTCTTCTCAGAAACAGCCTTAAAGCAAGCAAAGCAATTGCAAAAGCCACACGTCCCTCTCCGTATTGGTCTCTGGGTCTATGTATAGTGTGAAACTCCTTTCTAGCATTCACACGTATATTTATATGCAGAGAAAAGGATATGGAATTACTCCCTGAGCAAAATGGAGAGAGGGAGTTTATGAATGACAATTCTACATTTTAGCTGTAAAGTCACCCTTGTAATTATTTCTACCACCTGGCAACTGGCACTTGAAGTTGTCCATGGTGACAGCAAGTCCAGCAGACTCAGAGGATTTGGGGAATCTGGTTAAATGGCTAATTTCTGGGGCATGCTCCAGACTCACACACATCTCTTGCTGTCTCGACTTTCCCTGCCTGGTGAGAGAGGGGGAGCAGTGGTGGTGGCAGTGTCAGGATAGTGCTGACTTGCTG
Source organism: Galagoides demidoff (assembly GCA_963574575.1). Lineage (NCBI taxonomy): Eukaryota > Metazoa > Chordata > Mammalia > Primates > Galagidae > Galagoides > Galagoides demidoff. Next base: position 3,867 of record CAUYQV010034903.1, on the reverse strand, counting down.
CGTGGTCCCTCCAGGCCTCAGTTTCCCCACTTATAAGTGGGGAATGGGGGTTAGACTATGTAGTAACTCTCAAGCCTGCTTCCCATGGAACAGCTGGGGAAGTGTAGAGCCACCTTTGATTGCCCCCAGTGACTGGGGGCCTCACTGGCACTTAGAAGGCTGGGGACAGGGATGTACATGTTCTGTAGAAGATAGTCCTCCACCTTCCCCTCTCCAACCAGGAATTGTCACATCCTAAATGCCACTAGTGCCCCATGGAGAAATACCTGGCAGTCTTCCACCCTGTGGCCTGGGGTGAGATGGATGCCCTGTCAGGTCACACAGAGGGGGATTTAATGATGTTTGTAGAATGAGCCACACGAAGTAAGGGCAGGGAGGGAGTGGACATTTGAGCTAAGGGCTTACAGCAATGGACTGGGGAGCCCAGAGCAGCGTGGATGAATGCTCACTTAACCGGAAAACTCAGTTGGCGGGATCCACCTCTGGTCACAGGGCAAGGAGATGCTGACCTTCCCTCTGTCTTTCTATTCCACTAGCGTTTACTGAGTCCCCACCACTAATGTCAAGCTCCACACTGGGTCCTTTGGATCCATTTTATCCTGACAGCAGCCACGGAAGGTAGATGGCATGGCTACCTCCATTTTGCAGATTAGAAAACACTAAAGTACTCAGTAGAATGGATGACACCGAGTAAGGACTCTATAAATGGCCCCATGGCTTTGATCCACATCGTGTTAATGGTGTCCTTTGTTTTATGTAATGTCTGTGCTTCAGGAGAGGTAAATTCACCTCCAAAAATGACAAAGAATGGAACATAAATGTGCATTGTGAGCCTTTCAAGAAATTTAACAGGGACCACTTTTTATATTTTGTTTGCCTTTGTAAATAAAAAAAACTACATGTGCACTGTAGAAAAAGCTAGAAAAGAATTTTACAAAAAGATGGAAATAAAAATTATCTATAGGCATATTGGACCTGCCAGCGTTCTCCAGGGAGACAAAGCCAATAGCATAAATGGATAGATACGTGAAAAGATTTATTTTAAGGAATTGGCTCACGTGGTTGCGCGAGCTGCCAAGTCTGGAATTTGTAGGGCAGGCCAGCAGGGTGGAAATCCAGGCGGGATGGTGCTGCAGTCTCAAGACAATTCTTTCTTCTCCGGGAGGCCTCTACTTCTGCTTTTAGTGCCTTCAACTGGTTAGGCAATGTGGCTCACTCACATGGCCACAGTCGATTTCCCTTACTTAAAGTCAGCTCCCATATTGTACCGTATATAATGCACACTTTTTTCCCTAAATTTTTGAGGGAAAAATAAGGGTGTGCGTTATACTAGGGTGGTACGACAAGGTGCAGGTAAACATAGGGAAAATGGGACATGGCAGCTACACGTGCCTTTATTTACAAAATATTCATTAGTCCATTTTACAAAGAAGTGGCCAAAATGAACAGAATATTCTGTAAATAAGTCAAGTATCTAACTATTACCAAATAAAAATTTAAATTAAAAAATTAAAATGAAAAATTTTTTTTCTTTTTTTGAGACAGAGCCTCAAGCTGTCGCCCTGGGTAGAGTGCCATGGCATCACAGCTCACAGCAACCTCCAAATCCCGGGCTCAAACGATTCTCCTGCCTTCACCTCCCAAGTAGCTGGGACTACAAGCTACTCAACACCTGGCTTTTTTTTAGGTTGCAGCCGTGATTGTTGTTTCACAGGCCCGGGCTGGATTCGAACCTGCCAACTCACCTGTATGTGGCTGGCGCCTTAGCTACTTGAACCACAGGCGCTGAGCCAAATGAAATATTTTTTCCCTGAAAGTTTGGGCTAAAAATGTGGGTGTGCATTATACACAGCAAAATACAGTAATTGTAGATATTAGTCATATATATAAGCTACCTTCATAGCATCATCTGGACCGGTGATTTTCAACTAATGTTCTGTGACAAGATCTTAGGTGTGCCAAGAAAAATTTTAAAGATCATTAATTAAATTCTTTTCAAAAGAAGTTCAAAGCACAGAAAGCATATTATTTTTTTTAACTCATTCTTTTGTTCAACATAATTTAAGCGTGTCACGGAAGTTCAACTGTAGATTCAAGTGTGTAATAAAAGGAAAATGGTGAAAAACATTGCTGTAGACTAATGTTTTAACCAAATAACTGGGCCCCATGGCCTTACCAAGTGACATGTAAACTCATCCATCACACCTACTATCCAGAGATATCATGGTTGTTAACATATTAGTACATATCTCTCAGGGACCCGCAATACTGATATAGATGCCAGGGTTGAAGAGACCATCCTTTGATTTAGTGACCTTATTGGCTTTGAATAGAACTGCCTAAGAGCCATAGATGTGGCGGCTCTTTCTGTCCCTGTTTTGGCTCACTGTGTGAGGTTGAGTGAGATTCTTGCCTTCTCTGGGCTTCAACTCACAAGCGCTTCCTCCAGAAGATGGGTCTCCCAACTAGATCTAGATCTCACTACTCTTGTTCCCTCTGGCTCTTCAGATGGAAGTGCAGTGTTCCGAGGCTGCTTCCGCAGGCCTGTCAACCTCTCTCTGGCCTTGCCTGTGACGGCCGCCATGCTGAACATGTCGGTGGATAAGTGCGTGGACCTCTGCACAGAGAAGGTGAGCACAGGGTCAGGTTCACAGAACTGGAGAAGCAATGGATCCGTTGGTATGAACAAGTCCTTACTGTGATCTGTGAAGTGGGGGAGGGGTGTGACTATTTCATGTGGATCCCAGGGGTCGGAGTTACATGGGGTAGATATCTCTCCCCCTAAGGAGGTGACAGTTCTAATAGTGAGGAATGCACAAGAGTGAAGGTGATATTTGAACTGGACCTAGAAGCATGGGAAGATTGATAGCGGAAGGTAAAGACCACCCTAACCTCAGGACAGGGAGTTCCCCATCACTGGAGGGGTACAAGCAGAGGCCAGGCAGAGGCGGCATCCAGAACTTTGGGTATTAGCTATCCGTCAGATTGGATGATCTATGGGCCCTTTTCTCAGTCTGCACTCCTACATGGCTGCCTGTTTATCCCTTCTACCTAGACAGACTATGAACTCCTCAAGGGCTGGGTCTCACACATCTTGTGCATATTCTCCCAGCACACAGAACTGTGCGTGTAGATGGCAATCAGAAATGTCCAGGGAGCTTCAGCCTTCCCTCCAAATGAGCGCATCACTTGAATGTCCAAAGGAGAACCATCCCACCTCACCATACAAAGGTGGTTGGGCATTTCATTCATTCACTGGACAAATATTGAATAGAACCGACTATGTATCAGGACCTATGCCCAGTTCTGGGCATACAAAGCAACAAGACAGGGTCTCTATCCTCAAGGCCACATGCATTTGCTGGGGCCTGGCTGGTGGCTCTTCCTGGCTCAGACCTCACTCCAACTCCTGGACCCTCTGAGTCATCCTGCTTGGCTGTTCCTCTCATTGGGCTCCTAATCCATGAGGCAGTCTCAGGAAGAACAAAAGGCTACAGTATCATTATGGCTTCTGCTTGCTGAGAATGTCCTCCATGCACAGCTCTCCACCCTGCCTCACATGTTCGCTTTCTACAATAAGCCTATGAGTTTGAAATTTTTATCCCCATTTCACAGATGAGAAAATCTAGACTCAATTGAAGTCACTTGCCTAAGCCCAGAGCACAAGCAAGTGCCAGGACTGAAGTTGACACTGGAGATTGACCCCAAATTCATACTTTTAACTTCTTTTTTTTTTTTGAGACGGAGCCTCAAGCTATCCCCCTGGGTAGAGTGCCATGGCATCACAGCTCATAGCAACCTTCAACTCCTGGGCTCAAGCGAGTCTCCTGCCTCCGCCTCCCAAGTAGCTGGGACCACAGGCGCCCG
>CAUYQV010034902.1:0-17882 GCA_963574575.1 Galagoides demidoff | reverse complement strand
TTTTTTTGGTTGTAGTTGTCATTGTTGTTTGGCAGGCCAGGGCTGGATTCAAACCCCCCAGCTCTGGTGTATGTTGTTGGCGCCTTACCCACTTGAGCTACAGGCACCAAGCCTGTGAATGCATTTTTTAAACATCAACTTTTTTTTTGAGACAGAGCCTCACTTTGTCACCCTGGGTAGAGTACCATGGTGTCATATCTCACAACAACCTCAAACTTGGGCTCAATTGATCCTCTAGCCTCAGCCTTTCAAGTAGGTGGCACTACAGGTGCTCACCTCAATGCTGGGCTATTTTTTTTAGAGACAGGATCGCACTCTTCTTGGGGCTGTTCTCTAACTCCTGAGCTCAAGCAATCCACCCACCTCAGCCTTCCATTGTGCTAGGATTACAGGGCAAGGCACCCTGCCTGGCCTAAACATCAACTTTTTTTTTTAAAACTTAAGACCAAAGGTGAGGAGACAATTATATCCCAGAGTTTAAGGACTGACCTAAGTTAGACAACAGCGTTCCAACAAATGTCCAGGTTTTCCAAAGGAAATCCTTCCACACCCTCATTCTTACCATCTCTGATCCTGTCTCCCTTCTTCTTTTCCCAACTGAACCACAAAAATAAACTAAAACTGAAAATAAGAAACTAAAGGTGCTCGGTGCCCGTGGCTCAAGTGGCTAAGGCGCCAGTCACATACACCTAAGGTGTATGGGTTCGAATCTAGCTCGGATCCGCCAAACAACAATGATGGCTGCAACCAAAAAAATAGCCAGGCGTTGTGGCGAGCGCCTGTGGTCCCAGCTACTTGGGAGGTGGAACAGGAGACTTGCTTGAGCCCAGGAGTTGGAGGTTGCTGTGAGCTATGCCAGGGCACTCTACCCAGGGGGACAGCTTGAGGCTCTGTCTCAAAAAAAAAAGAAGAAAAAAGAAAAGAAACTAGAGGAATAAGATTTCCCCATTGTGGAATAAATAGGAAAAGAGCCACTTAGAACAATAAAAGCCAAGACAAATGCTGACAAGTAGTTGTAAAGTCCCTAGATAAACACTGGTTAAAAAGTTAACTGTTCAGGCAGCGCCATTAGTATAGTGGTTAAGGTGCCAGCTACATACACTGAGGCTGAAGGCACATGGGCCAGCTAAATAACAATGACAATTGCAACAACAACAAAATAGCTGGGTGTTGTGGCTGGCACCCGTAGTCCCAGCTACTTGGGAGGCTGAGGCAAGAGAATCGCTTAAGCCCAAGAGTCTGAAGTTGCTGTGAGCTGTGATGTCAGGCACTCTACCCAGAGCCACAGCTCAAGACTCCATCTCAAAAAATAAAAAGAAAAGAAAAGTTAATTGTTCACCAAACTCTCATCTACTCAGCCTGGCAGCTGTCATTAAAGAGGTTAAAGAAGGCGTTCACACTTAGAAACCACCTGTTGAATCCTGGCCAGTTTGGCACTGTATATTCTAGTGATATTTACAGACCGTGGGGTGATAAAAAGTAAATAACCAATGCCATTATAGTTTCTGGTTTCCTACTTGATCTTTCCCAAGAGAAGGATTTTTTTTCTTTAGAGGTACAGATTCTCCTTGAAAAAATCCTGATTAAAACTCCAGCTGGCGTTGTGGTGGGCACCTATAGTCCCAGCTCCTTGGAAGGCTGAGGCAAGAGACTCGCTTAAGCCCAAAAGTTTGAGGTTGCTATGAGCTGTGACACTTCAGCACTCTACCCAGAGCTACAGCTTAAGACTTTGTTTCAAAAAAAAAACTCCAGCTGGGAGATGAGTAAACTTTGGTTACTTGGGAGTGGCATCAGGAAGTGCCTACGTTTTCAAGGCCTCAAAGAGTTTAGTGAAAATGTTTATTAACAGACACAGACCGTCCAGTTCTGATCCCAGACACTGAAGACTCTGTTTGAATCAGGCTCACAGGCTCCTTCCTAGCCACTCTCAGGGACAGGAATGCTTATGGTAAGTTTTTATAAAATCCTCATTTCTTTGCCTCAAAATAAAACTCCTTTTTTATTAATCCTCATTGACTAATAATATTTCACTGTCACAGATATGAAATTTACTTACTATTCTCTCCTAGACTTTTTTCTTTTTTCTTGCAGAAGAAATATGGCTTTAAAAGGAAAGGAAAAAATCTCTATTTTGTAAACAAACTTCCTCTCAGAATATTTTTCTTCTCTTTTGTTTTATTTATCCTAAGTATTTTGTTTGTTTGCAATCTGGATGGGGCCAGGTTCGAACCTGCCACCCTCGGTATATGGGACTGGCACCCTACTCACTAAGCCTCAGGCACTGCCCTATCCTAAGTTTTTTTTTCAACTTAGAAGATATGTATTGTCTTTTAATTCCAAGGTAGAATTCAGTAAATTAAAGTAAGGCATAAGACTTCACTCAATTCTTGTGCTTCTCTGCTGTTGAAAATATGGTACCAGCTTAGCACCCATAGATTAGTGGTTAGGGTGCTGGCCACACACACTGGGGCTGGCAGGTTCGAATCTGGCCCAGGCCTGCTAAACAACAATGACAACTGCAACAAAAAAATAGCCAGGCATTGTGGCAGGTGCCTATACTCCCAGCTACTTGAGAGGCTGAGGCAAGAGAATCACTTAAGCCCAAGAGTTTGAGGTTGCTGTGAGTTGTGACGCTACGGCACTTTACCCAGGGTGACATAGTAAGATTCTGTCTCAAAAAAAAAAAGAAAGAAAGAAAAGAAAATATGGTACCATGTTTTAGTGAAACCAAGAAATAAAGGAAAATATTTCTAACGGACATAGTTAAATAATGATTTGTTTTTAATTTAGGATTAAAAACATATAAATGAAAATATTTCCTCTTGACTATTTCTAAATACTTTCTGTAACATAAGTCTAATGATATAAATCTATGGCCAAAATTAATCTGTTGCAGATATTCAACCTGGAAATCTGAGGTAAAATATTATAGAATATGCCTGGAAAATTCCAATTGAATCAAACTGTTGTTACTGAGTAGCCTATCATGTCCTGTGATGAGGTCTAGAAAATCTACCCAGTCTCCCAGGCCACCCCTCTGATGGGGCAGAGAGCACAATTAAAAAATTCTTTGAGATGCAATATGTATTTGTCATGTGCATAGTAAATCTATACAAACACATACAAAAATGCTGTTTTTCTTATCTAGAAGCCTAACCAAGAGTCATTTTAGCTAGGACTTTATAACAAAGCCTTTTTGTTCCTGACACTTTATTAATGAAAATTGTTTAAACATAAGAGAAAAATTGAAGTAAGTATACAGTGAATATCCAAAGGCCTACCAAGTAGATTCCACAATTAGCATTTTACGTATTATTGAATATTAATTTATCTATATGTCCATTGATTCATCTTTTCTTATGATATATTTTAAAGTTGCATTCTAAATGCAACTTTAGCATAAAACCTAAAACCCTAGCAAAGTTTACCTCTACATTTAGGAAAGCGTAACACTAACTAGAGGTTAATACTTGTTAACTTTTTCTTGAGATAAAACTCACATACAGTGAAATACACAAACCTTTGGTGTACTGTTTAGTGGGTTTTGAGGACTGTATACTTCTATGTAATCTAAACCTCTTTCAAGACTTAGAACATCAGCATCACTCCAAATCTAGAATGTTCCTTCATTCCTCTACCCATTCAGTCTCCGCTCCTGCCTCCAGCAGAAAACACTCTTCTTCTCCTTCTTTACGCAGTGGGCATGCATCATGTTTTCAGCTGTATTCATGGTGTTGTGTGTTAGTCACGCCTTTTTGTTCTTGAGTAGTATCCAATACAGGAATACACCATGATCTGTGTATTCATTTGCTCATCATTGGACACTTGTGTTTGACTATTAAGCCTGCTCTGAACATTCTTATATGAGAGTTTCTCTGGACATATGTTTTCAGTCTCTTGGGTGAACACTGAGGAGTGGAATTACTGGATTATACTGTAGTTATAATTTTAGTTTTATAAGTCACTGCTAAGCCTTTTCCAAAGTAATCCTAGCACTCTGGGAAGACAAGGTAGATAGATGGCTTGAGCTCAGGAGTTCCAGAGCAGCCTGAGCAAGAGTGAGACCCCTGTCTCTAAAAATAGCTGGGCACTGTGGCAGACCCCTATAGTCCCACCTACTTGGGGGGCTGAGGCAAGAGGAATACTTGAGCCCAAGAGTTTGAGGTTGCTGTGAGCTATAATGCAACAGCATTCTAAGAGGGCAACAAAGTGAGACTCTGTCTCATAAATAAATTGTATTATTTTAACAGCTTCATCAATATGGTATGAGAATTTCGGTTACTCCATATCCTTGCTAATTTTAGTGTTTTAATGTTAATTTTAGCTAATCTGATGGCTGGGTAATGCTATCTCACTGTGGTTTTATTTACTTTTACCTGAAGACAAATGTTAAACGTTTTCTCATGGATGTATTGTTCACTTATATATCTTCCTTCTTAATTTTTTTTTTTTGAGACAAAGTCTCACTCTGTCACTCTGTGTAGACTGCCGTGGAGTTATAGATTAAACTCTTGGGCTCAAGCAACCCTCTTGCCTCAACCTCCCAAGTAGCTGGAACTACAGGAACCCACTGTAATACCCGGCCAATCTGTTTTTAGTAGAGACAAGGTCTCACTCGTGCTCAGGCTGGTCTCAAACTCCTCAAGTAATCCACCTGCCTCAGCCTCCCAGAGCGCTAGGATTACAGGCCAGGAGCCCAGCATCACTTGTATGTATCTTCTTTTATGAAATGACTATTCAAATATTTCTGACCTATATTTTATAACTTGGATTGTTTGTCTATTTATTACTAAAGTAGGGGAGTCTTTGTAAATATATATTATGAATACAAATCCTTTGTGAAATCTATTTTGCAAATACGTTCCCCCAATTTGAGGTTCACTCACTTCTTAATGATCTTTCTGGTGAGTACTAGTTTGAATTTCTGATAAAGTCTAATTATCAGTTTTTGTATGGTTATTAATTTTAATTTTTGCGTCCATCTAAAAAACTCTTGTTTCCTACCAAGTTGCAAGGATATGTTCTTATTTTTTTTCTAGAATTATTATTGTTTTACCTCTTACATTCTATTCTAAGAGCATGTTGAATTTATTTTTTGTATATTGTGCAAAGCAAAAGTGGAGATTCTCTTTTCATGTGGATATCTACTTATTTAACCACTATTTTCCTTAAAACAATTTTCCTTTCTCAATTAGATTGCCAGATACAACTTTGATGGTAAGCTCCCATCATTCAACTGAACTACCTACTAAATTTATTTTTATTAAAAATTTTATTTTTATATATCCTTCCTTTTTTTTTTTAATCCAGAGTCTCACTCTGTCACTCTGGGTAGAGTGCTATGGGTCAAAGATAGCTCACAGCAACTTCAAACACCTGGGCTCCAGTGGTCCTTGCCTCAGCTTCCTGAGTAGCTAGAACTACAGGTGCCTGCCACAACGCTTTGTTAGTTTTTCTGTTTTTAGTAGAGACAGGGTCTTGCTCTTGCTCAGGCTGTTTTTAAACTCCTGAGCTCTAACAATTCACCCACCTCAGCCTCCAAATTGCTAGGATTATAGACAGGCATGAGCCATCTTGCCCAGCCACCTGAATATATCCTTATCGATGAGAAATTATCCAACAGACAAATCTGTATCCATCCACTAGATCTCCCTTCATTCATTTGATATTCATTTATTTGATAATATTGATAGATATTGGGCACCTATTATTGTCAGCTAGGTACTCTTCCAGGCACTATTTTAGGCTCAGAAAGTAAAACAAAAATCTTGCCCTTATGAAGCTTAAATTCTATTATATTAAACAAATATAAAAACTAAGTAAATGATTAGAAAGTGATTAATGCTTTGCAAAAATACAATAAGGCAGATTAAAGAGATTAGGTTTCTTTTCTTTCTTTTTTTGATACAGAGCCTCACGCTGTCCCCCTGGGTAGAGTGCTATGGCATCACAGCTCACAGCAACCTCCAACTCCTGGGCACAAGCAAGTCTCCTGCCTCAGCCTCCCAAGTAGCTGGGACCACAGGTGCCCGCCACAACGCCCGGCTATTTTTTGGTTGCAGCCATCATTGTTGTTTGGCAGGTCCAGGCTTCGAACCCGCCACCTTAGGTGTATGTGGCTGGTGCCTTAGCCGCTTGAGCCACAGGTGCCAAGCCGATTAGTGGGTTTCAATCTCAAATAGAATGGTAAGAGTAGACATACCAAGAAGGTATAACAACATATCAGAGCAAAGACTTGAAAAAGGTAAGGGAAAGGGCAGTGCCTATGGCTCAGTGAGTAGGGCACCGGCCCCATATACTGAGGGTGGTGGGTTCAAACCCAGCCCCAGCCAAACTGCAACAACAAAATAGCCAGGCGTTTTGGTGGGCACCTGTAGTCCCAGCTACTCAGGAGGATGAGACAAGAGAATCACCTAAGCCCTGGAGTTGGAGGTTGCTATGAGCTGTGGGATGCCACAGCACTCTACTGAGGGTGATAAAGTGAGACTCTGTCTCTACAAGAAAAAAAAAGAAAGAAAGAAAAAGGTAAGGGATATGCAGTTGCTCATGCTCCTGATCTTAGCGCTCTGGAAGGCCAAGATCCCTTGAGCTCAGGAGTTTGAGACCAGCCTGAGCGAGAGCAATACCCTGTCTCTACTAAAAATAGAAAAATCAGCTAGGCATTGTTGGCACCTGTAGTCTCAGCTACTCAGGAGGCTGCGGCACGAGGGTCTTTTGAGCCCAGGAATTTGAGGTTGCTGTGAGCTAGGTTGATGCCACAGCACTCCAGGCAGGAGAGGCTCTGTCTGGAAAAAAAAGAGAAAGAAAGAAAGAAAAGAAAAGAAAAGGGTAAGGACCTATTCCATTCAGCTATGTGGAGGAAGAGCAGTCTGGGCTTAGAGAACAGCCAGTGCAAGGCCCTAAGGTGGAAATGTGCCTCAGAGAAGCGCACCTAGGATGGAGCAAACGATGGTGAGGGAAGTAGGAGAGAAAGTCAGAGACACGCTGGGGACTGGGCGATACAGTGTTTTCTAACAGAACGCTGTAGGCTTTTAATCTGAGTAAAATGGGAGCCTCAACAGAGCTTTGAGCAGAAAAGTGGTACAGTATGCCTCGCATTTTTAGAGTGCTGTCTATTTTTTTTTGTTTTTGAGACAGAATCCCACTACATCACCCTTGGTAGAGTGCTATGCCATCACAGCTCACAGCAACCTCAAATTCTTTGGGCTTAAGCGATTCTCTTGCCTCAGCCTCCCAAGTAGCTGGGACTACAGGTGCCTGCCAGAATGCCTGGCCATTTTTTACTGCAGTTATCATTATTGTTTAGCTGGCCCAGGCCAGCTTCAAACCTGCCAGCCTTGGTGTATGTGTCTGGTGATGTAACCACTGAGCTATGGGCACTGAGCCTAGAGTACTGTCTTAGGAGTAGATTCAGGGAAGCAAGGAGAGAAGCTGAGATATCAGTTAAGAAGCAATTTCATGGGGTGGTGCCTGTGGCTCAAGGAGTAGGGCGCTGGCCCCATATACCAGAGGTGGCAGGTTCAAACCCAGCCCCCGCCAAGAAAACTGCAAAAAAAAAAAAAAGAAGAAGCTATTTCATGAAACCTCATGAGAGACAAATCAGGGTGGTTGCAATGAAAGTGGCAGGATTCCAAATATATGTTGAAGACAAAGCCAACAGAATTTCTTAATAGAAGAGGATATTGAGTCAAAGAGAGAGAGGTATCAAAAATGATGCATTGATTTTGTCCCAAACAACTGCAAGGATGAAGCAGCTTGCCAAAAGAGAAGGGAAAGACTCTGGATGAGATAAAGAAAGAATTTAGTGGGCGGTGCCTGTGGCTCAGTGGGTAGGGTGCCAGCCCCATATACCAAGTGGCAGGTGTGGACCTAGCCACGGCCAAACTGCAACAACAACCAAAAAATAGCCGGGCATTGTGGTGGCTGCCACCTTTAGTCCCAGCTATTGGGGAGGCTGAGGCAAGAGAATCACCTAAGCCCAGGAGTTGGCGGTTGTTGTGAGCTGTGCAATGCCACGGCACTCTACCGAGGGCAATAAAGTAAGAGTCTGTTTCTTAAAAAAAAAAAAGCAGTGACAGGCTTTCCTAATAACTGATCTTTATGCCATAATATTATAAAGAAGGATGCCAAAATTTTCATTTTAAGTATTCCATGTACAAACAAATACAACAGGTTTATTGAGTTTATTTCTATTCTTTACATAATCATCTTTATTAAGTCATCGTCCTTATCATAAAAAATCATTTTTGGCTTGGTGCCTGTGGCTCAAGTGGCTAAGGCGCCAGCCACATACACCTAAGGTGGTGGGTTCGAATCCAGCCGGGGCCCGCCAAAAACAACAATAACGGCTGCAACCAAAAAATAGCTGGGCGTTGTGGTGGGCACCTGTGGTACCAGCTACCTGGGAGGCGGAGGGAGGAGACTCACTTGAGCCCAGGAGTTGGAGGTTGCTGTGAGCTGTGATGCCACAGCACCCTACCCAGGAAGATAGCTGAAGCTCTGTCTCAAAAAAAAAAAAAAAATCATTTTTAAACCATCCTTGAAACTTAGCAGAGTTGTTACAAAAATAGAAACAATTTTTGCCTTTTGAAATCTAGTAATCTAGAGATTATAGCATATGACACATTATTAAAGAAACCATGGCCAACTCCTCACGCCTGCGATAAGGACTCAGTTATAGAGTGTGAATAATAGAACTCCACTATCCAGCAGCTCAGTGGTCCACCTTCACCTTAGGTACTTACACCTGCGAGGTGACAGGTAATCTCTACCCGGGACTTGAGACTTAATTGAAAGAGGCCTCTCACTCTTTGTCTCAGCTCCCACTTCAAAGGTTCTTGCTAACTCAGCCAGCGTCAAAGGAGAGAGGAGAACAGGTGAGAGAGCCACCACCTCACCACACCGCCCCCTCCGGCACTCACAGGGAACAACTCTGCAGAGATGGGCAGAAACTGCTGGAGGTCACAAAATAGAAAAAACTGCTTCTAACTTTGAGTATAAACTTTGTGATGTGAAGCTTATGATTGGGAGGAGATTGTAACTATGAATGCTTAAACTGGATAACAAGCCTGGGCAAAGAGAGGATAGTCCCTGCAAAGTTTTAAGGAGCCTAAATGCTGGACAGATTCCTAACATCAACCAGAAAGTAAAGGCATTGGGAGCACAGGTACAATGTCCTAAGTGAAAGCTTCTTCTAGTTTAACAAATACCTACCTCAACCCAGATGAATGAATAGATATCTAATTCAATCAAAATAATTGGAAATACTAATCAACATCAAATCAGAGCCCTCAAAACTGCCATAAAACAACATATAATCATACATTGGCTTACATTCAGCCCACAATTCATCTCTCAGGCAAAAGACTGTCAAAGTTATTCAGTGATGGATGGATTTATGTGATTCTGTAATGCCCAGGAGAATGAAACACTTTGAAGAATATGCAAAGGGAAAAATCTAAAGATACCTGAATTTATAATCTCCATGGGCAAGAATAGAGCTCTATGAGTCCAAGTTAAAGAGACTTGGGAGATCTAATATCTTTTGGTTACAAAAGGATTCTAATTGTTTTGCTTAGGGGATGAATGTTTAGCTAAAGTCAAAAGGAGTAAAGAAAGAATGAAAATCGATATTCATGACATGAACTTAGATAAATACAGTGTATGTACCCTTAGGAGGGAAGAAAATACTTTAGTAAATGTACACCTCAGAGAATTACACATTTAGAAATGCTTCTTTCAACAGTGTAAATGCCTGAACTGCCCAGAACTCCAAGAGAATATCAAAATGAAAACAAAAGCCTTCCATGATCTTATTTTCTTTTTCCTGTTTTTTTTTTAATTTTCCAAAATTCTTTTTCTTCCTTTCTTTCCTTCTTTTTTCTTTTTGAGACAGAATTTTACCTTGTTACCCTGAGTAGAGTGCTGTGGTGTCATAGCTCACAACAATCTCAAACTCTTGGGCACAAGTGATCCTCTTGCCTCAGCCTTCCAAGTAGCTGAGACTACCGGTGCCCAACACAACACCCGGCTGGCTTTTAGAGGCAGGGTCTTGCTCTAGCTCAGGTTGGCCAAAATTCTTCAACAAATCTTATATCTTTTATAAGCACCGAACAATTAATAAATGTATTTTAAGTCATCCTTTAGAAGCCCAGAAAGTGATATTAAATAAATTGAAAACCAGTAACTATATCAGGAGGGATGAGAATAAGATTTTTTAAAGTAATTATGTAGCTAAAACCTGAGAGTTTTTTTTTTATTATTGGGAATTCATTGAGGTACAAACCTGAGAATTTTTGAAAATGGATCAAATAGAAAACTAAAATTAGAAGAATTATTTTATTTTTAAGAATATATTGGGCTTGGTGCCTGTGGCTCAACCAGCTAAGACGCCAGCCACATACACCTGAGCTGGCAAGTTCGAATCCAGCCCAGGCCCACCAAAACAACAGTGATGGCTACAACCAAAAAATAGCCGGGCATTGTGGGCACCTGTAGTCCCAGCTACTTGGGAGGCTGAGGCAGGAGACTCACTTGAGCTCAGGAGTTGGAGGTTACTGTGAGCTATGATACTACAGCACTCTACCCAGGGCGACAGCTTGAGGCTCTGTTTCAAAAAAAAAAAAAAAAAAGAATATATCTGTGAGGCCTGGTGCAATGGTTCACACCTATAATCCTAGTACTCTGGGAGGCCAAGGCGATGGATTGCCTGAGCTCATAGGTTGGAGACCAGCTTGAGCAAGAGTAAAACCCAGTCTCTAAAAAGGCCAGAGGTTGTGGCCAATGCCTGTAGTCTCAGCTACTTGGGAAGCTGAGGCAAGAGAATATCTTGAGCCCAGGAGTATGAGACCAGCCTGAGCAAAGTGAGACCCAGTCTCTATTAAAAATAGAAAAACTATCCAGTGTGGCTACAGGCGCCTGTAGTCCCAGCTACTCCAGACCCTGGGAAGTGTGAATATTGAGCCCAGGAGTGTGAAGTTACAGTGAGCTATGACACCACTGCACTCTACTCAGGGTGGCAGAGTGAGACTCTGTCTCAAAAAAGAAAAAAGGAGGGAAGGAAAGAAGACAAGAAGGAAGGAAGGGAGGGAGGAAGGGAGGAAATGAGGGAGGGAAGAAGGGAGAGAATATATCTGTAAAAGTGAATTAAACTTAAGAATTTCTAATAGGCACGAGAGGGGAATGACCTCAATGACTATCTTTATTGAGCACTCACCAAATGGCAGGCACTGTTTGAAGTTCTTTATTTCATATGACCCTTTCTAAAACTCCAAAAAGGAGACTCCTAAACACATAGATTAATCAAATTCAATAATCACAGTATATTTGGGTTGTTCAAAGACTTAAGAGAGGGCATAGAAGACCTGTTCATTAAGACTGTGGGTGTGGCTCAGCGCCTATAGCTCAGTGGATTGGGTGCCAGCCACATACATTGGAGCTGAAGAGTTCCAACCTGGGCCTGCCAAACAACAATGACAACTGTAACCAGAAAATAGCCAGGCATTGTGGCGGGTGCCTGCAGTCCCAGGTACTTAGGAGGCTGAGACAAGAGAATCACTTAAGCCCAAGAGTTTGAGGTTGTTGTAAGCTGTGACACCACAGCACTCTACTGAGGGCAGCATAGTGAGACTCTGTCTCAAAAAGAGAGAGAGACTGTAGGTGTATGTGTATATGAAGATATCATACTGCACACTTAACTGTATATAATTTTTATTTGCCAGCTATACCTCAATAATGTTATAAAAAAGAAAAGCTTGTGAGTGCCATAAAGCTGAAGGAATTTTCAAATGTATGGGATGGTAAGAGAAGCATCCAAAAAGATCTTAGGTAGGATTGATGGGCAAAATCTAATGTTATGAAACTAAGTGGGTATAAACATTAACGACCCAGCAACCAACTAAAAAAGTGTTATAAAGGTCGTAACCTAATTGTTTGTACCCTCATGTTAATCTGAAATTTAAAAAATAATTAAATAAATAATAAAATTAAAAAGTGTGCAGAACAAGAACTATGATTTGGAGATTTAGCAATAATGTAGGAGGGGAAAAAATGGAGAGTTTAGTCAGACAGTGAGCACAATACACATATAAGGAAAGAAAAAAAAAGAGGCCAGACCAGTAAGCAGACCATAGATAAGAAGAGAACAGCAGATCCTTCGGGATCTAGCCAACCTGATATGAAATAGCACCTTCGCTGGGTTAGTTCACTTTAGAGGAATGTGAAAGCAAAGGAAAGAACTCGAATGGGAAAAAGGACCCAGAACTATGTCATAGGAAGAATGTCTGTTTAGGCTCGGCACCTATAGCTCAGTGGCTAGAGCACCAGCCACATACACGGGAGCTGGTGGGTTTGAATCCAGCCAGTGCCTGTGAAACAACAATGACAACTACAACCAAAAAATAACCGGGTGCTGTGGTGGTCGTCTGTAGTCCCAGCTACTTAGGAGGCTGAGGCAAGAGAATCACTTAAAAGCCCAAGAGTTGGCGGTTGCTGTGAGATGTGACACCATGGCACTCTACCGAGGGTGACATAGTGAGACTCTGTCTCAAAAAAAAAAAAAAGAAAAAGTCTATTTAGACAAAGGAAATGATGCCTAGGCAACATGATAAATTTATTGTCAAATATTTGAAGAGCCCTTTTGTTGAAGAGGAACTTGTTAGTTCAACACTCAGAAACCAACTGATGCAAGGGCTACAAGGAGCAGGGTTTCAGCATTTCTGCTCACCTGAAGAAAGAGGTTTCTGGACACTATCCAGAAATGACATAGGTTGCCTCCTGTGGTAGTGAGTCCCCTGTCACTAGAGGAATCCAAGGTTAGGGTGGCCAAAACAGTATAGGAGAATTGAATAACTACATGGAATCTGGACAAGGTCATCTTTAATTTTCTTTCCAAACCTAAAATTCCTTTTTTTTTTTGAAACAGAATCTCACTCGGTTGCCTTGGGTAGAACGCTAAGGAGTCAAACTCTTGGGCTCAAGAGATCCTCTTGCCCCAGCCTCCCAAGTAGCTTGCGACTTACAGGCACCTGCCGCTGTGCTCAGCAATCTTTTTGGAGATAGGGTCTCACTCTTTCCCAGGCTGGTCTTGAACTCCCAATCAGCTCAAGCAATTCACCTGCCTCAGCCTCCCAGAGTGCTAGGTTTATAGGGGTGAGATACTGTGCCCAGCCCCAAACCTAGATTTTTGTTTAGAGAAAAGTTCTCAGGGAAGAGATGGGGTTTTTTGTCAAGAGTTTGAAGAGAAGAAGATTTGAAAGCTGTCCGAGAAACAGAAGAGTATGGTAGGAAATCCAAAAAACAGATTGAGAAAATCAATCAAGGGGACATCTAGTGGGTTAAAATGCCAAATAGAGGCCAAGGTGATAGGACCTGGGGACACATCCTTTGTAATTCAGCAAGTACAGCAAGCAGGACAAGCACCTGGTGACAGAAGTGAATAACAGTCTCTGCCTCTGTGAGCCTATAGGGTTAACACATAATTCAGGAACAGTATACAGAGACTAACTAGTGGAGGGGGCAATGTTTCACAAATAGAAAAGATTACTGCAAGGCTTTGTAGATAGTATTTCCTCCGTGCCAGAAACACATGTGTAACCATTTACACTCCTCCAAACACAACAGAAAAAAGGACCAGTGGTTTCAGATCATTTAAATAAGATGAGCTATCAACGCAGCAGGTCAGTCTTGTTCAGAATTTTTAAAGGAGAGAGACTTTGTTTCAGGGGGAAAAGGGTGGGATGCAAATAAATCCAGTAGACAAGAGAAATGGCGTGCACACTGGTTTAGTAGCCAGAGCCCGTACTTTAAAGACAGACCATGAGAATATCTATAAATAGCACAGCGTTTAGACGTTTTCCCCCAAGGTCTTTGAAAACAAGCGGTATCTCAGAGAATTTTCTCAGCCTTTCATTTTCTGACGCAGCAGCCTGTAAGAATTCAAAATGCTAAAAAATTCCTCAGTGCCCAGAGAAACTTATTTACATCCTGTGAATGAGCCCTTTATTTGGACTCCGGTAGATTTTTCTTTGGATTAAGGCACACGTTTCGCCCAGTCCCTTCGGTCCTTGGTGCACACACACCGCGTTTACATTAGGAAGGAGATTCAACAAGAAAGGCACGTTCTGTGCGGGGGCCCCAAGCAATCAGAACAACCCTCGGGGGTGCCACAGTAGAATAAATGGATGCAGCAGCACAAAAAGTGCAGTGAGCCTGGTCGGCAACCACAGGAGGGAAAAATAAAGGAAAAGAAACACTTCTCCCCCAGGTGGGCAGTAACAGTGGCAGGAAAAACCATCAATCTCAACTACGCTGCCTGTTTTATTGAAACCTTAAGGCCATTTTCAAAGTATATTTCTGTTCCTCTGGGTGAGATTTTCTCAAATAATAGAGTGCTCAGTGCCGCTGAGATTTCTGAACATACTTTCAACCCGGGTTTTCTAGCCCCAGCTGCAAAATTCACATATGTGTTTGCATCAACTTGTTTCTATGCTGCCTCTACCCACTCATTTATTCACTTGTGTGCCTTCAATTAATATTTACAGAAAAATTTATTACATATGAGTCATTGTCTCAGCTCTATAGATACAGAGATAAAGAAGTCTGCTTTCATGGAGAAAGACAGACAAAGGTACAAAAATCCTGCAATGGCTAGTAAAAACTGTGATAGAAATAAAACAGCGCTCAGAACCTGGCTTAGATTGGAAGGTCACGAAACGCCTCCGTGGGGAAGTGAGTTTGAACTGAAGAGTGTTAGGGACCTAAACCCTTCCCCCTCTCTAAGAACAAAAGGCCTATCTGGCCCTAACCCAAGAGCTCCCTGGGAAAGACCCTAGCCAGCCCAGACCTTACTATGGAATCTTCCTCCCCCTATTCCCAGTAAAAAATAAACAGGCGTCCAGCCACCCTCAGTACAGACACCAGCCTTACCCAGGTGAGTCTCTATCCTTTCTTTAAACTGGCCTGAGCCTCTCCAGGTCTCATCGCTGGGTCTATCACTGAACCCCTTCAAAGAGGGAAAGACTCAGAGAACCCAGGCAAATGAAAACATTGGGGAGAGTCCCAGGCAGAAGGTAGAGTTGTGCAAGGGCCTGGGCAAGGGTAAGCTTAGTGTGTTCAGGGACACAAGTGAGGCCAGTGCTGGAGCATGCAGACTGCCACGGAGGCTACCATCACAGGGGAAGTGGGGCACCTGACACAGGCCTGGTGTGGAATAGAAGTGTGTCGGGATCAGGGAGCAACCTGCCCTTTCTCCTGATCAGGTTGGCTGAACGATCAACTCACAATTATAGTAGATTAATAAGAGAAAGGATTTCCAAACGTGCATGGGGGGAACCACAAGAATGATCACCCAAAGTCTCAGTGATGGTCAGAGACCTTTATCGATGCTTTTTGGAAGGGAGAGGGGAGAACGTGGAAAGTATAAGTGCAGTAAGTGGTTGCTGGGGGGATGTGCAGATGGGTGAAAGCAGACTGATTTGTGGATTAACCTGAGAGACATGTTTGTGCTTTATATGACCTTGGGGCCAGGCCTATTAGCATGTGATAAGGAAGTCAGCAGCCCCTTTTGATTCCCAATCATGTTACTCAGGTTTTATGTAGACAGGGGAAAGGCCTTTTCCAATGCTTTCTGATCAAGGTCTTTAAAAATAATCTTTATACCAAGGAATTGTATTTTGGGGTGAAATTTTCTTAGCTCCTTCATTCTCCTCATCTGGAACTTCCCTAGAAGTTCATACATAAAGAGCTGAGTTGGGCGAGCAGCACCTGTGCTCAATGAGTAGGGCGCCAGCCCCATATACCGAGGATGGCAGGTTCAAACTGGGCCCCAGCTAAACCTGAACAAAAAAATAGCCAGGCATTGTGGCAAGTGCCTGTAGTGCCAGCTACTCAGGAGGCTGCGGTAAGAGAATCACCAAAGCCCAGGAGTTGGAGGTTGCTGTGAGCTGTGTGATGCCGCCACGGCACTCTACCGAGGGCGATAAAATAAGACTCTGTCTCTAAAAAAAAATTAAGAAGAGCTGAGTTGGTAACTGTGGAGAGAGAGATCAGGTTAGTAATTTAGTAATAAGATGCTTGAAAAGAGATACAAGAACATAAATTAGGCTGAGAATGAATAAGCAGAAAAGAACAGATCTAAGCACGTTTCCCCATACCCCATTAAACCAGTCTCCCATTCCTGGGACTAGTTCAGTCCAATAGAATGGTTTCTCTTCATTAATTTGATGAAGAGTATTTATCTTGTCCTGTAAGAGATGTAGATCAGTCTTTATTTGCCCTGATGGATTTACATAAAAACAACATTTTTTTCCCAGTAACAGCACAAGCTCCTCCTTATTGAGCCATCAAAGCACCCAGTGTGCAGCGATTTTGATTTATAACAGATGCTAGGTTATTAACCTCTACTTGAAGTGTCTGTTCCCAATGCCCGCATGGTGATGTTGCACTCTTGTTCCATTACTATGGAGAGATTCGTGATTGTTCTTTCAATTTCATAGGTTCCAAATGTTGGAAAAAAGATCATAAACATTGAAAAGAATATTGAGGGCCAGGAGCAGTGGCTCACACCTGTAATCCTAGCACGTGGGAGGCTGAGGTGGGTGGATTGCCTGAGCTCACAGGTTTGAAACCAGCCTGAGCCAGTGTGAGAGCCTGTCTCTAAAAATAGCTGGACGTTGTGGCCAGTGCCTATAGTCCCAGCTACTTGGGAGACTGAAGCAAGATAATCGTATGAGCCCAAGAGGTTGAGGTTGCTGTGAGCAGTGACACCATGGCACGGTACCAAGGGTGACATAATGAGACTCTGTCTCAAAAAAAAAAAAAAAAAAGACTCAGTGCTTGTAGCATGGTTGTTACGGTGCCAACCACATACACCTATATTGGAGGGTTTAAGCCCAGCCTGGGCCTGCTAAAACAACAATGACAACTGCAACAAAAAATAGCCAGGCATTGTGGCAGGCACCTGTAGTCCCAGCTACTTGGGAGGCTCAGGCAAGAGAATCACTTAAGCCCAAGAGTTGGAGGTTGCTGTGAATTGTGACGCCATGACAATCTACCCTGGGAGCAACATAACCCTTCGAAGAGGGAAGGACTCAGAGAACCCAGACAAATGAAAATATTGGGGAGAGTCCAATTCAGATTTCAGGGACTATGAATCCTCTGGGGTCCTCTACCTAGGGCTTAGTTGTACCATGGTGGGGGGCTCTGTGGTATTGTAATATACATATGGGTTTTCATCTTTCTGTGTCACATATTGAGTATTGTTTCAGACTATGAGTGCAGTTTCCCTTATGGATGCCTTCACATTCATAAAAGCTATCAAAGAGTCCTATCTTAGTGGTGTGGGTACAAAGATCTCATTCCTCTTCCCTCTTTCCCAAAGTCCAAAGACTAAGGCCCGTGAGGAATTTCCTCAGGCTTCAGCCGTGCGTTGACCAACCAGCTCCTGGTATGTGGCTGGAACAGGGCATGTTGACCGCCTCAAAAGTTACCTGGCAGGGGTTGGCTGGATCTGTTTTTGCTTCCCTTGGAAGAAGTAAAGTTTTCTTCAACCTGCTGTAATGGATCCAGGTGAGGAACCCTTCTACCTTTGCTGCTGTGGGTGTGGCCAGGATGATGGTGCAGGGTCTACCTTAGTTTGAGGGGCACCAGGTTTCAATCTTTGACTTAGACTTGATCCCCGGGAGAGAAAAGAGTAAACAGGACACAGTTAATTACCTAAGTGGAGATCTTTTTTTGTTGTTGTTGTTTTTTGAGACGGAGCCTCTAGCTATCCCCCTGGGTACAGTGCCATGGCATCACAGCTCATAGCAACCTCCAACTCCTGGGCTCAAGCCAGTCTCCTGCCTCAGCCTCCCAAGTAGCTGGGACCACAGGCGCCTGCCACA
>CAUYQV010034901.1:0-15665 GCA_963574575.1 Galagoides demidoff | reverse complement strand
TCACTTGTACCCTTGTAGGATAAACCATAGAGGTGACCCCTCCAATCACTAAGAAAATGACGTGAAGGCTACGTTAACCAGTTTGATGAGAGTATTTCAAAATGTATATGAAAACACCACACTGTACCCCATGATTGCATTAATATACACAGCTATGATTTAAGAAAAAAGTCTCAAAAATTCTAAAAAAAACCCTGAATAAATAAATGAAAATCAGAATAAAAAAACTCATGTTATCATTCTGTTTCACCAATGTATCACATTTGATCCATGCATTAAGTATTTTCCACTTGAACACTTTGGAAAGAAAAAGAATGTAAATAAAGCACCTCCTCGAATTGCAAATCCAACCTCGTGCATCTAAATAAGTCATGAGAAAAGGAAAAACCCAAAAGAGAAATTAGAAAATACTTTGAATTGAATGATAATTAAAGTATATAATATATGAAAAACATGAACTCAGTCTAAAGAGTACTTATGGAAAATTTGCAACTTTAAATGCTTTTACTCAAAAAGAAGAAAGTTATAAAAGAAATGATGTGTTTCTACCTTAAGAAGCCAGAAAAATAAAAACTAATTAAACCCCAAATAAGTAGGTAGAGGGATGCAATAAAAATGAGAAAGAAAATCAATGATATAGAAAACACAGATAATCACTAATGCTAAAAGTTAGCTCTGTGGCAAGCTGAATAAAATTTTAAACTGCTGGCAAGACAGATCAAGACAGAAAAAATATGAACTGTTAATATGATAGATAGAAGTGGGGTATCTCTGGAGATGCTACAGACATTGAAAGGGTAATGAGGAGCTGTTGTGAAGAACTCAACAATAAGATAAAACATAAAAATATAGGCAAAACACTTGAACAAATACTTCTCTGAAGAAGATATACAAATGGCCACCAAGCACATAAAAAGTACTCAACATCATTAGCTATTGGGCAGGTACAAATTAAAACCAAAATGCAATGTCATTATCTACACACTAGACTGGTCAGAATGAAAATCAACTGACAACCCTGAAAGTTGGTGAATATATGGAACAATCAGCACTCTCATCCATCACTGGTGGGAGTATAAAATGGTACAGCTGTTGGGGGAAATTATTTGCCAGTAGCTTAAAATGTCAAACTTAAACCAACCTCATGACCTGACAATTTCTCTGCTGGGTGTTTATCCAAAAGAACCTAAAACATTTTTTCCACAAAAAAAGAAACTGTCAAAAATGTTTATAGTAGTTTTACTCATTAAAGCTAAAAGCTGAAAACAACCGAGATGTGTGTGAATGTAAGCACAGATAAACCAAGTGGTATCTTCATGCAATGGATCCTTCTCGGCACTAAACTGTAGTGGCTTACTGATATACACAGAAACATGGGTGGCTTTCAAAACCATTATTTGGGGAGAAATAAGCCAGACTCGCAATAAAGCAAATAGCGTAATGTTTCCATTTCTGTGAAGTTCTAAAATAGGGAAAGTTAATTCTCTCTTCTGATGGCAGACAAATGGTGACTGGAAGGGGCATGAGAAAACATTTCGAGTGACGAAATGTTCTAAATCCTGATAGAGGAATAGATCACATTAAGTGTATATATTTTTCAAAATGACCAAACTGTGTACTTAACATCTGAGTCCTTTACACTATATAAATTATACCTAACTAGCAAACAAACAAACAAACAAACAAAAATACTTTAAAAAGAAATACATATGTCACTACGAAAGCTTTGAGACAGACTATGTAATGGTCCATTATTTCACTTCCAAGAAACAGTCACAGATGACAGCATCCTTTCTGATTCAACTTGCTCGGCTTATCAGTGTTGCTGGGAGGGCCTCCTTTTTTTCCATCCTCACAGATTTCACATTTCTTGATTTTTGTGTATCTCAAAACTTTCATAATGACCGACAGATACACTCAACTTCTTGTGTGTGGATGGGCGAGGTTGGTGAAGAGATGACAACAATGAACACTGCTTAGGGAGTCATCAGTGGAGCAGAATACTTACAGGAGAATTTCTCTAAGTGACATACACATGGTCTTCCTATATCAGAATCACATGGAGTGATTATTAAAATGTAGATTCTTGGGCTCCAACCAACTCAGCTTAAAATCTCCAATTTATACCAGTTTCACAGAGGATACTGATGGCAGACACTAAAGTTTGGGAACAGCTGTGTTGCAGAATTTTCAGCCCAGAATACAGAATTTTACTGTATAGAAATAGTGCAGTTAGACAACATTGAAGCTAATTCTTAAAATGTGATTTTAGATATTTTCCAAAGTTATGAATATTATGAGTCAGCTTTCATATGTCTATAAAATCAGATTATCTTATTTCATTGAGATGAGTTGACATTTTTAGTTGTGTCTTTGAAGCTTTGAGCATTTGTCAGAAACTCTAACTTTAAGATTCTAAATCTTTCCATGTTCTTTACATGGATTTTCAATATGTATTCATGTAAAATGTTTAGGGATAGTTTAAGCATCCTTATAATAGCTTTGCTCGTATTAAGCATAAAGCATTCATAGAATTGCTATTAGGAACCTAAAGACACCTGCCCTGGATTGATACTGACCAAATACCAGCAACCTCTTATGCATAATTTTAAATACATAAAGATCTTTCAATCAGAACAGTAACAATTAACCAATCAACAAACCAATACTCGCTGAAAATCTACTACGTCTGGGACAGAATGGCATTATATAGACCTATTTTAAAGAGTGGCTTCAGTGTTTGTTAACTGGAGATTTAGATCATGTCCTTTAACCTCTGTGAGCCTCCCTTCCCTCAGTATTACAATGAGGAAAATATCAATCTACCATGCGGTGTTGTTGTACAAATGAGGGCTATACCTGTACAGTGTTTAAGCTTAGGCCTGGCTCATACATACTACTTAACACACAGTAGCTGTTATTTCCCAGTCGTGGAGTCGAAACATTAAGGTGATTATTTAAGCCTTCTTTTCTTAATGAAGAGGAACCAAGAAACTATTGACTAAGAACAAAGATCAAGTAGATCACCTACTTAGAAAATGAAACATCATGCGGAGGAAAATATAAGAAAAGGACTTCTTGTCCTTAGAGTCACTTTTCCTTATCTTTGGAGAACTAAGATATAAAAGACCGAGTTACAATGTAACCTGGGAGAAAAGGACCAAAAAGGCTGCTTGAGTTGCTTCTAAACTATATAGTCCATGTTTTATTCAGTGCTTCACACCTAGAAGCTAGCACAGTACCTGGAATATACTAGGTTCTCAATGCATATTTGTTGAGTGAATGAAAGAGCACAAAATAAGTCCTTATAGTTTGAGTGCAATAAAGTCTAGCTCATTGAGAGACTAATAGAAGCTCAGGATGAAGCTCCAGCTAGTAACAGTAAATTTGGCTAGTTTTTTCTCTGCCCTACTATACTACCATGTAGCAGCAGATAACTAAGAAGTCAAGGAATTCTCAGTACACAAGTTGGGTTTCTCACATAAATGACATTTGCAGTTACTATCATTATTCTACTCTTATTGATTACGGAAATAAAGTGTTGAATATGGGCCTTTTCTTCTAGGAATTTATAATCCAGTGGGGGAAATGAGCACAAAGGCAAATAAAATACAAGGCAGTTTAGGATGACTGTCACACGAATGGTTTAACTGCTAAGTGCATTGAGAATTGCACTAGGCAGGAAGAAAATCTCATTTGGTTGAGAGGCTAAGAAAGGCATCTCAGAGGACAGGAACCAAAGTCTCAGACATTTAAGTTCCTGGTTAAATTACACCTCCTCAATGAGGACATCCCAAATACACCCGGCAGAAGGCATCTATCTTAGTTCTGAGCTCCCTGCAGCTTTTTCGTATTTAGATCGTAGCACTCATCACTGTATGTCTGGCATAATCTAGCTGGGCAACCAGACTGTGCCTTTCTGGTCCATGGTTCTTTCATCTTGGCACCTTCCTCGGTGTCTAGCACATCACAGAGAGATAATGGCATAGAGTACACATTAATGAAACGGACAAATTCCTCTAGGTCCAAGGGAGACTCTTGGATTGGCAAAAACAGTTCTTGTAGGAAAGGAAGGTATGTGCAGCCAGACTGTTATGGGCTTTGCTAACAGAATAAAGTTAATTCTGCCTCAAACTGGTTGGCATTCAAAGTGAAGCCTGTAAAGGTTTTTATACAAGGAAGGAGCATGATGAATGTAGCATTTGGAGACATTCTCTGGATTTCATTATCTTAGCTAGTATTGGAGCTGGAAAAATATCTTCTCTACTCAACTATGAAGTTGAGCCTGAAGAAAGCAATGAATATTATAAAGAATACTATTATATTTGGTATTTACAGAGATGCATGCACACAAATAACCAAAGAAAGTGTCCTAGTAAACATCTCTGATTCTTTTAGGTCCCTTTTTCATGCAAAAAGAGCCTCCTGAATCATAACTTAGTTCTATAGGAACAGAGTAAAGGATGGAGTATGTTGGGAAAGGGCCAATACGGTATTTGCATATTGCAGCTATGTGTTG
This sequence comes from Galagoides demidoff, assembly GCA_963574575.1. Classification (NCBI taxonomy): domain Eukaryota; kingdom Metazoa; phylum Chordata; class Mammalia; order Primates; family Galagidae; genus Galagoides; species Galagoides demidoff. The sequence continues at coordinate 11,146 of CAUYQV010034901.1, read as the reverse complement.
AACTAGACATAGGGAATTGGCATGTGTAACGGATGCTGGTTTTAGGCCCAGGAGATGTGTGCGTACATTATTCGAGTGTGTAAGTGGCCATACCTGTTACTTTTTTTTTTTTTTGAGTAGGCCCCTTAAAATTTCCATTTTAGAAGGCAATAGTATCAGGTAATATATGCTATAGCTTCAAAAGAGGAAGAAACTCTAGTAAGTTATTCAGAAACTTCCAAAACAAAGGAAGCAGATTTAAATGGAACCATTCTTACCATTCTCAAAAATGAGGCTTTATTACATTAAACATACATAAGCTTAGCAAGCCCTGGTCAAATAATTCCTAATGAGTAGAATGCAGACATCTTGCTTATTTTCTAGTATAAAAACCTAGATTTTTCAAATGGATAAATTAAAGGGTAATCCTTTAACTATGTCCATTATACCATACAGGAAGTCCTCACTTGACAGAAACTCTCACAACAAGGCTCCTTTCCTTAGTGCACATCCCAGGCAGATTTCAAATGTATATGTAACTTGATTTACATATAATGTTCTGGAAACGATTTCATTTTACAAAGGAACACATACATATACTGCCAACTGAGATATGTCTAAACTTTTAGACCATGCCCAGTGGCACTGCTGGAATTAAAAGTTCTGGCATCTTCATTTTTCTCCCGAGAGACTGGTATCCCACGGGGATCTTACAGAAATCTTTCTACCAGGAGGCACTTGCTTTCTGTGAATACTGTCCTTCCTTCACTTCCAATAGTGTTCCCAATTCCCAATCCTTCAGTTTTTAAGGCAAATGGAAAAAGGCAAATACATGCTTCTATTATATGTTCTAAAGACACAAATTAGTCACTTCAGCTTTGTTTTATAAGATCAGCCCAGATTGTTTAATCATTTGCCCAAAGAAAAATATTGCTTACAATAACGTAAGCTAGAGAACTAATTTCAGAAGTGCGGTTAAGAAATGCAGAAAAAACAGGTAGATGAAAATTACAGTAGAACCTCCATAGTTGACCACCTCCTTAAGCTGACCTAATTTTCACAGACTGGACATACACCACATGTACATATCAGTACGGTAGGCCTAGTTCCTTATGTTGACAACCTCCGTATATGGACCAGTTTGTTGCTGTCCCTTGGGCAGTTAACTGACCAGAGGTTCTCCTGTATATTAAAATATTTTTTAGTGTTCTGTGTAGCCATTTTGGATATATATGTCACTCAGCAAACAAGCCCAGGGCCAGGCAGTCAGAACTGCATACTACATATGATGAGAAAGCACTTTGAAGCATGCCCAGGTGATAATGGCCTCAGTATTCAGAATGAGTCATCTAAAGAACAGCTAGAAGTACACAGCTGCTGAAAAAATAGACTAAGGGCTTATTGATAAAAACCAATTAATAAATACACCATTTCCTAAGTGCCAATGGCCAAGGAAATTATTAACAAATATATCGTCTCCTGTAGCCCCCTAACAGGGGGAAATCTGTCTTCATGTGCTCTGTATCACTATGACATGTAGATTAATAGGCAGGTGTATGCATGGCCACTGACTAGAAAATCCATAACCCGTGAGAAACTGAAAGGAACATGAAAGGACCTTGAAAACCAAGAAAGTAGTTGCAGAAAAGTGAAGTAACATAGCAAAGATAATAACTCTTAGAGAAGTAAGAGGGTGAGCGGAAACTGGGTAGGTTGGAGATAAGACCAAAGGGGCAGACAAAAGAAACCAGGGTTCCTTAACTTAAATAAACATGATCATGAAGGCTTTCAGGCTGTGGAGGTTACACAGAGCACAGGGACTGTCTACTCTTTACCTTCCTTGAGGATCAAATGAGAGGCACCAGACTTAACTGGATGATGGAGGACTTAGGGTAGATGCTCTTGCCCAGAGAGCCACTGAAGTGCATTCTCTGGAGAGCTTATGAATATTGTAGCTGGGATAGTCTCCTCTGTACACGAGGGTCGAAGTGTTTTCCTGTCTGAAGGTCAATATATAAACTATCTGACTTTTCATAGGACTCACCGTTCCCTGGTTGCATAATCCTTTCTCCTGTTCTTATTTGCATTATGCTACCATTAACTCAGAGCTTATCCTGCATCTCAGCAAGTACTTTTGACACTCCTTTCAAAGAGGAACAACTGCAGGACCTCCAGTCACTACCAATCTGTCCCATAGTTGGCATTCATTTCTACAAAGGGACTCAGTCTCTTGTGAACACATATCTATTAAAATGGACATGTCTACTTATGAAATCTCATCAATCAATCTAGAAGTCTTCTGTAAGCATAAAGTTGGTTTGTGCTCGACTCTAATCATATGGCTTAGATGGCAATCTGTTTCCAATTAATAGATACATGTGCAATGTAATAATCATTCAGCGAGAATGTCCTGTGTCTTCGATTGTCTTCAGCAAAGAACTTACTCAGCAAAGAAATAATGTATGTGTTTCCTCAGATATTTTACAAACACCGTGATGAGCGAAAATATTTCAGCACATATACCCGATTCTGAGTTAAGGGACATAGAGTCTCTAGTTCCTTCTTTTAAGGATAATTACAAGCTTTCCCCCATTTAGCAGGTGAAAACTCTAGTAGGTTAATTACAGGTATGAATTGTGGGAATAATCAGAAAATTTAATGCTGAACTGACCTCACAAATTCTAAAACAATTTTCATCACTAATATTGCCCTTGATGCACTAACCTTTCAAATAAGCCTTGTTCTCCTTTCTATGAAAGGATCAATTAGAAATATCCAGATAAATAATGTCCATGCGATATGACAGATCAATCTGAACCTGTATTTGGGGACTCTCTAGGACCACTCCAAATAGCTCAGAAGATCCTGTGGAGTACTCAGAGGAGAAAGCCTATTAATTCCAGTTAATTACATAAATAAATACATACTGTTCAGCAGTTTCAGGATGGGAGAAAGATTTTGAGGAAACAAAAAATCACGCTGAGTAATCACTCATCTGGACAAAACATTCTAGCAAAATAAAACATTTAGAGAGACTCGCTCCCTGGCATTGTTTTCATGTTCAATGATAAAGTAAAGGCAAAGGGTTTCCGTGAAATCATTTGCTTGATGAGGTTATTTTATTCAGATAATATGAAGATTGACACAGTTTTCCAAGAAATGATGCTATTTTTCATTAGTTACTCGTAAAAGCTCCCATCAAAAGGGTACAGTGGAGTGATTTCAACCCTCGGAAAGAATCTCTGTCTGGCTCTTTTCAAAGAAGCTTGAAATTGGCCGGTCCTGCAACCTTCTCTCAGCTTGTTTTTCTCGGGCTCTTGGGCGTTGGTTCCGTGAGCTATCTGCGGCGTCTTCATTGCCGCCATGGAGGAAGGGATCCTCTCCCTCCTTTCACTTAAACATTACAGACTGCCTATCTTCCGTGATTTCCCTGAAGATATGCCTAATAAGATTCCTAGAATTAAGGTGTGATTGTGTCCACCTTTCCCTAGCTCAGTGTCACTTTCTCTTTCTTTCCTTTCATTAAGCTAAAGGAAAAATACATTGAAAGCCAATGATAATTACTCTCTTTCCTTTCTTTAGAAATTAATGGTTTGTGCTACATGCAGAGAGTAAATGCAAGCCTAGAGGTAGGAAATCTCTCTTGAATCAGTTACTGCCACGTTTTCTAAATGAAAATAGCGTTTAAAACAGTCAGAGACATACATCTGCTCTTCTATAACAATTAATGTCTGAAATTCCTCCTAAGGGGGGGGGAAACAACAAAAGGTGCATTTTTCCAAGAGTATATGCTCAACAGCCAAACATCATGGAGTACGGGTAATAAAGAACCCCTGTCCCATCCAGAAAGAAAAAGAACTCAACAGAAAGATTCCCCTGCATAATTTTGTTAATTTCTACAATGGCAGTAATATCCAGGATAAGCTCTCAAATAGATGTCCTTTAAAAACATTGTATAAATAAATCTTACCTGAATATGACTTCCTTAACAAAGCCATGCTTCTTTATAAGCTGGTCCTACCCAGACAATTGCTGTCTACATTTGGAGCAGACACAGAGAGAGGAGGATCAGGGAAAGTTTAAGGCATATCTAAAGTACTCTCCAAGGTACTGGCCAGAAACATCAAGCCCATACTCGCGGTATAGAGAGATCATTAATGGGCATTAGTGACAGACCATTATGACTCTCACAGATCATTAATGATTCATCATGTAGCAGTATTGTTCTGGCAGTAATCAGACCATTGCTTGGACTCAGATATAGGCTTAGCCCATACTATTTACTTAAACTTATTATTTCCAAGCATAAAATTTTATTTTGCCTTCTAGAGTTACGAAAAATGGTCTGTAATAGGATCCTTCAGGAAATTAGAGAAGCTTTCGGAGCTAGCTGCTTTATTTGGTAGACGCTTCTCCCTCAGTCAGGAATCTTGTAGTCTGGAAGGCTCCCCACTAGCTTTTGGGATGTCGAAATGTGTCTTTTATTTTGAAATTGAATTATTGATGAATAGAAAATGCTACAAGCAAAACAGACATTTGTAAGAATTACAGTTGCTTGTTCCTCTGTAACAATTACTTGTAAGATGTTGAAATTGTACCTGAACTTTCAGTTCTTTGCCCCCAAATGACATTTTCATGCCAAAGTCCTTTGTTAAAAATTCAGAGAATCTATCAGCAGCCTATGTAAAGGCTTTTAGCTAATTATAACAAAGAGCAAGGAACAGACTATTTTAGCATTACACCATTTTTGTGACTAAAGCACTCAATATTGTTAACATGGGGATCAAAATTTGAAGGAGAAGCAAAACCCCAAATCAAATTGCGATACTTATTTATTTTTGTTTTATGGAAAATTCACTATTTTGGTTATAAATTCAAATGGAAATGAAAATTTCAGTTATTCCGGGAGCAAATGAGTCTTTCCTATTGAACAGATTGGATTCTCCTTCTGTGTGGCTCCAGCTCCGGGAAAACTTCCCTTGAGTCAGAGAGAAAGGAAATCTGTCTCAAGCTCTGAATATTGTCACTATCAATGAATATTGAAGAATTGCTGACACCCACGGGAAGCTATATTTATTGAGCCCCATCACCCATATTCAGTGCTATAAGGAAAGGAAGATTATGTATATCCAAAAGCATTTCATGAACTTACATATTTTTTTTCTTAAGCATCTCTGCATAATCAAAATTTCCTTGTGCTCTCTCCTCTCCACGTTTCCATCCAACACTAAGAGTGTAACAGACAACAGATGCAAACGTTTAACCCCTCCAAAAGGGATCCAGCCTCAAGGGAAATAGGTTTAGCTATGAGGATGAGATTTCAGCAGTTGAGGTGAGATAGAGAAAATTGGTTCTGCCCTGAAATCAAACAACCTCCCCTGTCCCCCAAACACCATCTACAGCCCAGGGACTTAAACATCACGAGTCCTTAAAACCTGAAAAGGCAGAAGAGCTGTTCTTCAGTAGGGCTACTTTCTGGACACTTGACCCTCCTGGACAGGGGCCTCTTCTGAGAAGAACCCTGCACTTGGTTTAGTGCTTTCCTGTTGCCATTTTGAAATTAAAACTTTTGGAACAAGAGTCCTTACATTTTTGTTTCTCACTAGGCCCTACGCATTACGTAGCCGTCCTGTCCTTTAAAAATCCCTGTGTTAATTTGTCAATCATGTTTAGAAGGACAGGGGATCAGTTTCAGAATGTGGCCTTGGGATCTTCCCCATTGCTCAGAAAGCTGAGCTAGTGCTCGGGCCACCAGGCACACAGTTGCATATGCTCAAATCCCTGTTTGAAAACCAAAATGGCTAATGGACGAATTTGGGCTTCAGTGAACTCCTTACACAGGAGAGATGCCAACTTCCTTCAGACAAAAATAGAAAACCCTAATATGGAGGCTGTCTCTTCTGGCCAATGCAGGAGCTCTTAAAAAGGGCATTTCTCAGGGGACAGTATTAGGTCATCTCACTATGAGTGGTCTTATCAGGTCTAATCAAGAGACAGTCTTTCAGCTGTGCCATAGCTTCTTATAATGGCCCCCTAGGAGTTGCATTGGTCAGTTCGGGGGTGGGGGGTAAAGGGCTCCCCTGGGATTGGAGCAACTCAATCTATTGATAACTAGACGGCACAGAAATAAACAAAATGAGGGCTGACATGGAGCCAGATTGCAAGGCAGGTGAAATTTATTTCTGCTATCCTCTCTTTCTTTCCCCCCCAAACTAATTTTCAGCCATTCAGAGCCTTCGTGCTCGTCTCTGGCTACCTGTAACCCCATTTCAAGAGCAAACCCCGGCTCCCTCTGTATCCCCTGCTCCTACCTTCTCTTGCCTTCCACATCTTCCTCTTCTTCTAATCCTCAATGCGACTGTCTTGGTCAGATGTTATGAAGGACAATAATCTGATTAAACCAATTCACATAATTTGTCAATTTTCTCAAAGGCATTTTCATTTTTGAAGCAAGTGTCTTGTTCTCCCATTGGAAGGCTCTTGGGGAACTTGACAAATGGAAGGATTTTAAGCAATAAGAAGGAGCAGGGGGTGGTCGTGCTCATCTGTGCTATTTGGCCTCACATGGTGATACAGTTCAATGACTTCACCATTTCTTCACTGATTTCACTTTGTAAAACTTAGAACTAGTCCTCCATTCTACAAAAGGTACCAAGGGCTCCAGATTCCACACAGCCAGACTGAGTTCTCTGGACATACCCAGCTCTTTTGCACCCACACAGTTTTGTTTAAGATCTTTCCTAACCTCGGGTTGTCCTTCTCCTTTTATCTGCCTGTCAGTCTTTCATGTAGGACTTTCTCTCAGAAGACTTTTCTGCCAGCTTCTTCACACCTCTCAATTTGGCTGTGGCCTCCTTGGTCCCCTCATTGCACCCAATACAAACATCTACCACCATACTATTAAACTTGATGGCATCCAGCTATTTACATGGGCCCTCATTTACTGGACTGGCAGTGGCTACAGGGTAAGGACTAAGCTCCACCCAGCAAGCACCTGTGAATAAGTGAAAGCAATAGAGAGTACTGAATGCACTGGACAGTCGAGACTGCATGACTGTCCTGTGACACATATATCCTCAGGCTGTAAACTGCAGTTTACATTTGTTGACTTAGGCAGTGAGTGAGTGCATAGGCAACTTCCATTTGCTTTGCAATGATTTTCATCCAGAGTCAATACTGGGGTCGGCACCCAGTGCTGTGTCACTCATCCTTTTCTAATAGATGCCATCTCTCTCTGTCAATAGACCAATAGCATCCCTCTGAAGTCATAATCCATCATCTGCCCCTACAGGCAGAGTCCAGCTAAATAGGAGCTGACAAATCTAGTTAATTCTCTGGTGAGTGGCCTTTAATCCCAGCCCAAGAAGTTACAGAGGTCCAAGCTTTCACTGCATTGTGGTCAAGCAGCCCCAGTAAGCTTCCTGCCTTCCTGGAGGCCTCAATCAATACTCTGCCCTCTTCTTAGAGCCCAGACACATCAAAGGCAATAATGCTTGAGATTTAATCATTTCCCATTAAAATGCAAAGCTCTGTCTCCAGGCCCCCTTGACAGTTTAATTGTTTTAAAATGTCTGCAGAAGCCCATGTAAACAGATTTGTAGTACATTGCTTACTAGCTGTGCTACAACAGCCTCTTGGCTAATTAATAAGAACATTTTGCTGCAGATTGGGCATCTTGGCGGCACTGATCCTTCACCTTGCAAAGAAACTCTAGGAGGAAGGAATTTATGGCAGTAAGGATAGACATTTTTCATGGAAAAGCACTGGGTACCAATGAGTTGAAATCTAATATCCACGCAAAACCTGCACATAGATGTTTATAGCAGCCTTATTCAAAATTGCCAAAACTTGGGAGCAACCGAGATATCCTTCAGTAGGTGAATAGATAAATAAGCCGTGGTCTATCCAGACAATAGATTATTCAGCGTGAAAAAGAGATGAGCTATAAAGCCACAAAAAGACATAGAAGAATCATAAATGCATGCCCCCAGTGAAAGAAGCCAATCTGAAAGGCTACCTACTGTGTGAGTCCAACTGTATGACATTCTGGAAAAGGCAAAACAGTGGAGACAGTAAAAAGATCAGTGGATACCAAGGGTTAGCAGGAGGGAGGGATGAACAGAAAGGAGGGTTGAATAAGTAGAGGAGCACAGAGGATTTGGGGGGCCGTGAAACTATCCTGTGCGTGATACTCTAGTAGTGGGCACACGTATGTTACACATTTGTTCAAACCCATAAAATGTTCAACAAGAGTGAACCTGAATGTAGACTGTGGACTTTGGGTGCAAAGAGCATGTGAATGTAGGTTCATGGATTATAACAAGTGTACCACTCCAATGGGAGGATGTTTCCAGTGGGAGGTGTGAGCTGAGGGCAGGAAACAGTACACAGGACCTCTCCGTACTTTATGCTCAATTTAGCTGTGAACCAAAAGCTGCTCTAAATAGTCGTCTATTTAAAAAACAAAAAATGTACTGGGTCGTGATTTAATAATAAAAAAAAATGTACTGGGTGCCTGGTACATTCCAGGAGTACGTGTTTTCTCATTTAATCCTCATGACGACACTGTAAGGCTTTTTGTTTATTTTTGTTTTGTTTTTGTTTTGCACATGAGAAACCGGCCAAGAGAGGTGAAGTTCCTAGTCCAAGGTCACACAGCTGGAAATTTGCTAGAATACCTTCAGGGGTTTCAAATGCTTGCTTTGTGGTTAAACAAGATGCATTCTGATAGTTTCTTGACACCCAGAATTTTTAAGGCTTTGTGTCCCTCCACTTCCACAAAACATTCTCCAGGGAATCGAATTGCTCAAAGCCCAGCAGCACTGCCCAAGTCACTCATTTCCCGCAAGAATAGAGTTCTGGGGAAGGAAGTGCCACACACAGGAAACTCCCCAACCCAACTCAGAAGATTGGAACCCCTTCACTGCTGTCAACCACCATGAGCTTCACTTCCCTCTCACTTTCTCTGAGGGTATTAGGGCCAGAGAAGGCAGCCAGATCCTTACACCCTTACATGAACAGGCGCCAGCTTCAGTAACAGTCCACTGGCTACTCTGCCTACAGCCCAAATCCCAGTCAGCCTCACTAAGGCCCTGAATGAAAGGCACAGGTAAAGACTTGTATGTACCCAAGAATGTCATCTATTTGAATGTTTTGATATAATAGCCACAATCACGTAAAAAAGATAGGTGGTCGGATTTCAGTGATAATCATTTCTTCATTGGGCTATTACAAGGCTTAGATTAGATATTTAAAGTCCTTAGCACTGGCCTTGCACCTTGTGAGCAGTCAATAAAAGTTAGTCCTCCTCTTTTACCCTTAGTCTCTTCTTGCCCATTCATTTGTCTCCCCTTTAATCTCATCATTACCCTTCCTGACATTTTGGGCAGCATTTTTGTGCAAACAGATCAATAAACAAGCAATCCACAAACATTAACTGAGTTCTTACAAAATATTGAGACTTTGTCATGTGCAGAAATTACACACATGGAAAACATACATACACGCAGAGTCCAGGGGCTAAAAGGACAAGTCTAACAGGGAAATATGACACAAATATCGTTGAAAAGGATCACTCAGAACCCAGGGATACAGAAATATGCTGAAGGCAGAAACTGGAGATAGTGAGATGTTGGAGACAAGAGATAATAAGACGTTGGAGACAAAATTGGATTCGCCTAAGTCACCAGTTACACAAACTACAACTTTCCCAGATATGGCCTATGTTTTCTGTGCTCCCCTTATGGTCTTGCAAGGAATAAATCTGAGGTAGTATACACAGCTGGTACTGCTGTTCTATTAGAGACAAAGGCTGACTGACGCCTCATTGCCAATACCTGGAAGAAAATAGTCTATTCTATGTCAGGGGTAAAAGTAAAACAGCATGTTTTTTTCTGCTCAATTCTGCTTCTGGCATCATAGTAAGTAACAGCTAAATTGTTGAGGAACAAATTCCAGATGTACCACAAATCATATATCTTTAAACTTGATGGCTAGATTTTTTAAGGGTGCTAAGTATGTGTGTGTGTGTGTGCGCGCACCTATTAGCAGGAAAGCTTGTTCTAGCCATAAATAATTTTCCAGCGTGATGGAGAATTATTCATTTCTTGTACAGCTGTATGCAATGCAGGGAAAATAGAAAAGTTATTTGGTTTCTGCAGTTCCTCTCTCTGTAGAACAAATAGTTTTCTTTTTGTGTTCATAGCACCCTCTGGTGGAGAAATAGCATATTTCAGTTCTGAGCTAATCCTGTCCCTCCGCAAGACACCAACCCTGCTTAAAACAAAATTTATTTTCTCTTGCAAGAGTTTTCTGGAGGATGAAATTACATATTAAAATTTTTCCCAGATTCATATTTCATGACCTTAAGGATAAAAATAAAATTATACTTCTCCTTATTCATTTCATTTATTTTCAAGATTCCCTTAGTCAATTTTAAAATTATCGACAAATACTTGCCCTATTTTAGGGAAACGTCCATTTCATTCTTTCATTCAGCAAACACTTACTTGATGCCCATTATGTTCTAGGTCTGTCCTGGATGCTCGGGACACAGGAACAAATAAACTCAAGTCTTAGCTGAGAAGGAGTTTTTTCCAGAGCTGAGAGGTACCTGAGAAAGGCAATTAGCACCAGCTTCAAAAATTCAAGGCTCAGAAGTCTTGGTAAGACTCAGAGAAGGTGAGAGCGAATCAGAAAGTGGTAAGACTCAGAGAAGATAAGAGGGAATCAGAAAAGCTTCATAAAAATGGGTCAGAGTTGAACTGAACATTGAACAGCGGTTCCCAAGGCAGATGGGGTTGGTGAGGGATGTGACCTATTCTAGGCCAAAAAAAAAAAAAGTAGAGGAAGCAAATACTTAGAAATGATTAAGCACCAGAAACCAGACAGGACACAAGTGAAACTGAAAGTATCTGGGGGCAGGGCACAGTGGCTCATGCCTGTGATCCTAGCACTCTGGGAGGCTGAGGCAGGAGGATTGCTTGAACTCAGGAGTTTGACATTGCTGTCAGGCTGATACCATGGCACTCTAGCTTGGGCAACAGAGTGAAACCCTATCTGAACAACAACAACAAACAAACAATATAAGAACGGCTTTTGGGCTTGGCTCTCGTAGCTCAGTGGTTAGGGCACCAGACATATACACCAAAGGGTTTGAACCAGGCCC
>CAUYQV010034900.1:0-19730 GCA_963574575.1 Galagoides demidoff | reverse complement strand
CTAACCTTAGACCAGTCCTTGTCATTCTTGAACTATTTGTGGTTGGGATGGACAACTTAATAGTGGAGTAAGCCTAGCAGAGGTAAATTTTCATCATGGTCTCCAATATTCATTGATTTCTGACTCCCGATGCAAAGCTCTTTCTAGTGAGCCTTGAAACTTCAGGGAAAATTTAACTTGGCAGAATGGAAGAAATCGATGCCTCTAATTTAAACATCATAAAGCAAAATGAAAGAATAAAAACTGTCCAATTGCATTATCTGCATAAATCAACTTAACAGTATTGTTTTAAAAATAAATTCAGTAAGAGTTTTGTGACTGCAGAAAGTTATGTAACATTTACCAGATGTAACTTTTATGTATTGTGATTCCTTTTCTAAACCTAGAAAAAAATAATAGATTTTTCCACATCCTTGAACAACACTTCACCCTGTGGAAACCAAAGACACATGAGCTTAGTGAACTTAATTCCCTGCGCAGTATTTTTACAGATCTTTTCATTTTTACCTGAAGTATATTTTAAACTTTAGAATAAGTTACAGAACCAAAAAATTCTGAATTTTTTCCCTCAGATATATAAATAAATGGTCATTCTATTATAAATATGAAATTCCATGGAATGTAAAACTTTCTTATTATATCTGCATTTCTATAAGTAAAATATTCAAATCTTTTATGAAGTATTTGAGATTTAATAGTATGAGTACATTTCAATAGAATTGACTCATCTTAAGTTATTCTATAAGGTAGTAATTTAATAACATTAATATTGATATTATATAGATTTTTTAAAAGGAGGCTGTATTTTTATGTATTATGTTCTCAGCCACAGCTAATATCATATCTTCATTTGAGTATGGAGTCATGTGACAAAGTTGTTTTCATTTTTTACTTCTTCTAATTCTACATCAATAAAGTGAGAGAATTCATGTTCTGTGCATGCTAACACCAATTTTTCATAAAAATGTTTTGATGCTTTTATAGCTGAATATGAGGACCAACAGTTAAATAGTGAAGAATAGTGTAAATACCAATTTTTCAGGCTGTTGTTACAGTTAGCATTATTCATAGAGCTAATTGTATAATTTTTACCTCCAACCTATTTCATTTCTGTTCTGTACTTAAACTATACATCCAATTTAAAAGTAAACCTGTTCAATATTCAGGGCAGAGAGATTTTACATAGATTTTCTATTCAATTCTATGTCTTAATTGGTGCTAGGATGAATCTTAAAGTGCCTATCTTTAAGTGTATTTTTTCCTACTTTATCAGCATTCAAAGCTTTGTCTTAAAGGCAAAAATCCCTGAGGGTGAAACATTTTATTAGAAAGGGTTCAGTGATGGGAAGTAAAGATGAAGAAGAGGAAGTTTTTGAAGAGTCAAACATGGCTCTGAAATCATAAAACATAGTCACTGGTGCCATCTCCTTCTCAACCAGATCGTGCTGATCTGAAAGCTGTTACACCTATGCCACCTCCTCTAGTTCACCCTTGGCCTTAATGGACTTTTTTTCATTGACCTCACTGATAACTTTTTCTGTTCCATGTAAAATATGACTAACCGAACTTAGTGTTACCCATAAGGATCATCTTCTACTCTACAATGACTTCTCCATGTTATGACACTATTTTTTGAAAATAACACAAAAAATTGAAATATGGTGAACTGGACAGTTTGTAGTGAAAATAGAAGGTCTTGAGAGGGCAGTACCACAAAAAAGCAAAACATGGAAATTGCATATTCAGTATAATTTCCCCTAAATATCCATGGAACAAACAGGTCTGAAATGACATGCAGATTATGATATTGTCAAAATTGCCAATTTGAGAAATGCTTTTAAGAAAGAGAAAATGGAATCTCTCTCTTTAAAAAATGGAAACATTAGCTTAAAAAAAGTAGCTGGAAATAAAATACTTAGAGCTCAAAATATGAAAATTAAAAAAAACACTAAAAAAGGCAAAAACTGATTTTTTCAGTGGGTGATAGAAGAGCATATATTGAGCCATACATTTTAATATTTTTGTTAGAGCCCCCCAAATGACTTATTATCTATATATTAACCATCTTCAATGTTGATTCTTTCATGGCATGTCATTTTTTTTCTTTTAGTCTTTTAAAATGCGTATTTTTTATGATTTTCAAATGGCTAATTTTTCTTTAGTTTTTTAAAATGCGTAATGATATTTTGTGATTTTTCTGCATTAATCTCCCTTGCCAATAATGTATTACACTTTTTGTAAACTTTGATATATATTACATGTTTATTTATATGTTATAAATATAGTGTATTTCAATTTTCTTAAAATGCCTTTGCCTCATTTTGATGTAGAATAATACAAGCCTAAAAATAAGCTGAGCATTTTTATTTTACCTTTTAATTTTTCAAGATGTGCATAGAATTAATAACATTATTTAAATATTAAAATTCTCCAATAAAATTTTCTTGTGCTCAAAGTTCCTTTATCAAAATTGAAACCATAATTTGAATTCTTTAACCTATAGAGAACTATATAGCTATTCATTTCTGATTCTGTGAGGTTTTTTGATTTTTGTTTGTTTGTTTGTTTATTTATTTATTGAGACAGAGTGCTATTCTGCTGCCCTGGGTAGAGTACCCTGTAGTCACAGCTCACAGCAACCTCAAACTCCTAGGCTAGAGAGATCCTCTTGCCTCAGACTCCCAAGTAGCTGGAACTACATGCTCCCCTCCACCATGCCTGGCTAATTTTTCTATTTTTAGGAGAGTGGGTGGCTCCCTCATGCTCAAGCTGGCTTCCAACTCCTTAACTCAAAAAATCTACCTGCCTCAACCACCCAAAATGTTAGTATTACAGGTGTGAACCACCATGCTCAACTGTTTGTATAAGTTTTAGTAGGTTGTGTACTTCCAAAAGTTTGTACATTTTCTTTGTCTGTTGAGTTGTTATGCATAAAAGTGTTTACAGTATTCAGTTATTATCCTTTAAATGTCTATGGAACTCCTATGATGACTTTTCTTAGTGATTTGTCTTTTCTCCTTTCCTTTAACCAGGCTAACTAGAAATTTATTATTATATTTAACTTTTTAATGAACTAGTATGTGGCTTCATTAATTTTCTCTATTTTTTAATTATCAAACCATTAATTTTCATTCTTTTCTTAAGTAGTATCTTCTTGTTGCTGCTGTGAAACTTTTCTCCATTGGCTATAGTTTCTTAAGATGCAATCTTAGATTAAAGATTATAGATTTTTAAACATAATTTTGCAATACTGTAATTTTCTCTTTACACATTGATGTGGTTAAAGCCTAATGTTATTCATATGTTATATTTTCATTTCTACACAGTTCAAAATATTTTCTGTCTCTTTGATTCTTCAGTTGAATCCTTCTGTTATTAAAAGGATTTTCAAGTATTTGCATATTTTCATGATATCTTGTAGTTACTGATTTTTAGTTTAATTACACTGTGATCAGAAAATATTTAGAACTATGTAATTTATATATTACAAATATATTAAAACATGTTTTACAGCCAAGATTATTGTCTTTTTAAATAAATACTCAAAATGTTCTTGAAAACAATGTGTATTTTGCCATTGTGAACAAAGTGATCTATAATTGTGATTAGAGAGTTTTGGCCGAGAATATTTCTGGATTTTCTGTTTCCATGCTGATTTCCTGACTACTTCATCCATAATTACTTTAAAGTAGATTATTGAAAGCTCCAAGTAGAAGAGCATAACAATCTATTCCTTTTTTCACTTTTATAATATTTTTCATATACTTAAAGTGTTTTTGTAATATATGTATCTAGTTGAAATTGTTCGTCATCTTGAATCATGAACATACTTATTGCATCACATTCATCTGTGTGAGATTTCTATACCTGATATACCAGCTTTCTTCTGGTTGAGGTTTGCATGAGTTACATTTTAAGATCTTCTTACTTTTAACATATTTAAGTATTTATATTTTTGTATCCTTGAAATTGCACACCTGTGAGATTTTTTTATTAAATAAATATAAAGTTTATTAATTTTTATGTGCTGTTTTTAGCTTATTTATATCTAATTTGATTGTTGATACAGTTGAATTAATATCTTCTAAGATGTTCATTGTCCTAAACATGCCAATTATTCTTTATTCTATTCTACTTCATCTTGTGTTTGTTTATTGTTATATTCTATTTTTAATATTTTATTATTAATTTTTTTTTTGAGACAGAGCCTCAAGCTGTCACCCTGGGTAGAGTGCCATAGCATCACAGCTCACAGCAACCTCCAACTCCTGGGCTCAAACGAGTCTCCTGCCTCAGCCTCCCAAGTAGCTGGGACCACAGGCGGCCGCCACAATGCCCGGCCATTTTTTGGTTGCAGCCATCATTGTTGTTTGGTGGGCTCGGTCTGGATTCGAACCCGCCACCTTAGTTGTATGTGGCTGATGCCTTTAGCCACTTCAGCCACAGGCGCTGAGCCCATATATTTTATTATTTACACCTCGATTTTAATTCATTGTTTCTATAAAATATATAATAAGCATTCTTAATCAAAATCTACCTTCAAATAATAGTACGCCATATTATTTATAGTGCAAAAATGTCATTAACAGTATGTTTTTAATTCACTTTCAACTTGGGTGCTATTTACCATACACTTCACTGTTAACTCTGCTATAAACACAGTCTATGCATGGATACACATATGTATTTGTGCATATGTGTATGTATATATGCATATATATAATATTTTGAGGTTAGAAAATGTTATTTTATAACTATTTAAAATAAAAATAATTTTAAGTTTTGTACTCAATTCACAGTACTCTCCATTTCTTTTTGTAAATCAAAACGTATGCCTACATCATATCCAGTTTTCTGAATAAATTTCCTTACAAATGTTTCTCATAGAAGAGGTTTATTAGTAATGAATTGTCTTAGTTTATTTGTAGGAAAGAGAGGATTCCTAATTCTTGTTTATTTTTGCAAGAATTTTTTCACTGCGTATGCATGTATAATTTTTAATTGATCCATTTTTGTTGTTGCTGTTCAGATCATTTCAGATGTTATTCCTTTCTTACAGTTTTTTCTGCTTAGGCCTTAGTGGCATATAAAATAGATGAGAAGTCTATTCTGACAGTCTGGGATGTGTGTGTGTGTCTGTATAAAACATATTTCTCTGCTAAAACACACCCATAGATGACATGTATGTATTAAAATACTGCATATATGGTAGTAGAATAAGCAGAGTGTGTATGTAGATAGACTTGCAGCAGATAAGGGTGATCTTACATAGATTGTTTTAACATAAGGGTCTTCCTTTTCTTAAACCTTCTTGGAAAGATATATATCTTCCAGCCTTGGGAGCGGAATCAACTTTGCCTCCATTATATTCAAAACGGAACCTAAAGACTTCTTTTCACTTTGAATATTTTGCCGTGATTTGCATCTCTGAATTTCAGATCAACTCTAAATTGACTAATACTTAATAGTATGGAAACTAGAAAAATTTTAAAGTCAATTTATGTGGAGAAAATCCATTAAGGACCTGCAATTCAAAATACTGTGTAAGGGCTAGTAGCATTAATGTCATTTCAGAGATCATTAGAAATGCAGATTATCAGACCCCAGACCAGACCTACTGAATTTGAAATATGCATATGAATAATTTTATAGATGAGCACATTAAAGTTCGAGGAGCACTGCTGTGGAGAAAGATTCAAAGCTTGACCTATCACTACTTGTTTTCAGAGTCTAATATCTTTAGGGAGCTCAGATACTTATTTGTCCAAGAAACATCCATTTGATGGCAATAGATTAAGCACAAAATCCAGTAGAAGCCCTCTAGTCTTCACTTAACAATCTTCACCAATTGATCATCCCAAATTCAGAACTATCACCTTACCTTCCTATAGTCAAAATCCAAAAAATGTGGGCTTATGATACTTCTGCTGCCTTTTTCACTACCTGTCACTTCAGCGGAGAGAAAACTGTGCATAACTGTATTACTTAAAAGTGGACCCAGTTCACGCGTCATGCAATTTCATGGAAAAGAACCATAAAGCTCTTTGTCACTATTGAAGTCAAAATCTGAAAATTAATGTCCCTCATGTGAATCAACTTGCCGAGACTGCTTTGTTTTCTTTATGCCCCAACGCATGGTGAAAGTCATACATCATATTCACTCTCAGCCTAAAGTGGTATTAGGCATAATTATTCTAAGCATAATTATGCACACATATTTTTAAGTCTATGCAATTTGGTAATTTCTGAATAAGCTAATCGCACTTAATATCTGAGAAATCAACTGCAATTCTACACATCATAATTATTTTATCAAAAGCATTGATTAATAAGTTTTATTTAATTGATTTTAGATCACTGTGACAATAAATTTGAATCTGAGAGGTTAAAGGATATGAGGTCTGTTATAGTCAAATAGTGCAGAAGGGGGATGCCTAATTCTGCTTGCATTCCATTTATTAACATTTCTAAAATGTTTCACTGCTGAGTACCAGTTTAATCACCATGATGGCCATATATTACATGATTTTAAATTATATAATTAAAAAAAAAGAAACTTTGAAAATTCATCTTCAGAACAATTGAGTTCTACATTTGATTTGAACACCACATGTGAAAATGCTAAATATTTACCCCCAAATATGTCATTTAATAGTACAAAATTATAAACAATATCTTATGAAGTTAATTATATGTTTCTATATCTGATAATTTTAATTTGTAAATTGAAATTGCACTTATTGTGCCATCTAAATATTACATCTTAGTTCATTTGTTTTTATAATTCTATATGTTGATATCTTGGTAGAAAAGACAGATCATCACTGGACAAACGGTCAGATTGATTATTCTATAATCCCAATATATTAAATATAATTGTGCCTTTTTGCAAAGTCATTTACACTTTTTTTCATCAGTATCTTGGCATATAAAATTGATCTGTGCCTATGTGCCTCTCTTTCTGTGTGTGTCTGTGTGTGTCCGTGTGTGTGTGTTCAGTATACCAGTAGGTGAAGGGGTTGGCATATTTCCGAGATATTTTCAGGTTTAGTTCCAGGTCACCACAGTAATACAGATACCTTCATTAAGCAATTCACACAAATTTCCTAGTTTACAAGTGCATATAAAATTTATGTTTATACTATAATGTAGTCTAAATGTGCACTAGCCTTATGTCTAAAAAAGCACTGTGCATGGCTTATATATACCTTATTTAAAAATACTTTATTAATTAAAAATTCAAATAATCCTGAACCTTTAGTGAGTCATAGTATTTTTGCTGGTAAAATATCTTGCTTCAGTGTGGATGGCTGCTGATTGGTTAGAGTGGTGTTTCCTGAAAGCTGGAGTAGCTGTGGCAATTTCTTAAAGTAAGGCAACAATGAAATTTGCTCCATCAATTCACTCTTTCCATTCACAGAAGATTGCTCCATCACACACAACACTGTTGGATACTAAGAGTAGCAATTCCAAAATTAGAGTCTATCCTCTGACACCCTGCCAATGCCTCATCTACTAAGTCTATGTGTTATTCTAAATACTGTTAAGCTCTTTCAACATTGTGCACAGCTCCTTAATGAGAAATGAATTTTATGTCAAGAAAATTTTATCTCTCCATCATGAGATTGCAGCAATTCATTCGCATCTTTAGTCCCCACTTCTAATTCTAGGTCCCTTGCTATTTTCACACCTGTAAGTAAAATCCAAAGAAATATAGAACTCCTCAATCATCCATCAGGAAAACAAACTCTGGAAATAAATGTTGTATAAAATCCTATTAATGTTGATATTTTTATCTCTAACAAATAAGAAGTGAATCCTATGTGTTCAACTTTGATATGAGAGCAATTAATGACATGGGGAGGGGTGAGGGAAAGGGAAAGCAGACAGAGAGAGAAGGGAGGAAGGGGTGGGGAAAAGGAAAGAAAAAAGAGAGAAGAAAATAGTGACTAATTCTCAAATAAGTTGGATTTAATTTGGACAAAGTACATTATTTGAATAATAAATTTTAATTCAACTTGTTAATATATTGTTTAGGATATTGTATCCTCATTTATAAGTGAAATATGTTTGTAATTTCCCTTTATAACAATACATTTTTTCCAATTTTAATATTAGGTATATCCAGATGAAGTAGAATGAATTCAAAGTATTTCTTCTTTTTCCATTGTCTGTAAGATTTGGCATGATCTGTTTTTTAAAATTACCTTTGATTTTTATTTATAAATATTAGTCATATATTAAAAAAATAAAATGAAGAATCACTAACAATAAAAAAATAAAAGTTTATAATGGGGGAAAAAAGAAATGAGTTGGGGGTAAATGCATAGATTTACATCTAGATTTTT
The DNA here is from genome assembly GCA_963574575.1 of Galagoides demidoff. Classification (NCBI taxonomy): domain Eukaryota; kingdom Metazoa; phylum Chordata; class Mammalia; order Primates; family Galagidae; genus Galagoides; species Galagoides demidoff. The sequence goes on along the minus strand of CAUYQV010034900.1, from coordinate 11,382 downwards.
CTGTTCTATTTCATTTTTCTGTGTCCCGACCTGGCGGGCTCCTATGGCCCTAGTCTCGGTTAGCGCAGGAAGGAACCAGGTGAGTAGCGGATTAGAAGTACAAGCTTGTGGAAGGCCGGCTAGCCCTTATTTTCCCAGTAGCCCCTAGCAACCTCCACACCAGCCTTTTATTGAGTCAGAACAACACAGGTGAGGGGAGTAATTAACTATGACTACGTGCTGAGAGCACAAGCTCTTCTTCCACAAGGAACTCCTGTGGAGGAATGGCCCCAGGTCCATGCCTCAGCTACAGATCATCTTGCTAGGATGTCATCTGGCTCTTGGCGTCTCCTACATTTCTGTATATCTAATGTTATGCATATACCATGCTGTTTGGGTTATGATTACTTTGTAATAAATTTTGAAGTCATGTGATGTGAAAAAAAAAAAAGAAATGTTTTTAATGACATCCTGTATGGTGAATCCTTTTTAGAGGTTTTAATTTACTAAGCCCATGTTCATCAGAGGAATCACTGAGTATGGTATCTATGGCCTTATACAATGAATTTCTTAAATAATTAGACTTGAAAATAGAATTTACTCCATGTTCCATGTGTAGAGAAATGGATCCTATGGTAGCAGGCATAATAATAACATTAATCTGTTTCTACATTTCCAAATGAGCTCTTGAGTAGGTAAATTATCAATGTGCAGTAATGTTTTGGAAGAGACTTTTTTTTGTTTTTCTGAGCCGTAGGTCTTTACAGTAGAATAAAAATATTCAGTAAACCATTATGTAAACAAATATGCTGTCATCCGGGACTTTTTTTTTCCTTTTATAGAGGACATATAGAGTAGATTTAGAGTAATTCTTAAATGTTCTAAATGTCTTAACAAAATAATCAAGTAAATGAGGTGCAAGCTATATCAATTAGTTTGATGTAAGCATATCAAATTGTATATAAAAAAACAACACATTACACCCCACATATGCATAAATGTATGCATAATCTATGTGTATATGACTTAATAAAAATAAAATAAATGTTCTAGTATATTTGGAATGGTAAAGGCATATTAGCTTCAACATAAAGGCTGCTTTTCCTGTATCTGGAGAGGGAGTCAGCATATTTGGAGGCTTGAGAACAAATCATTGACTTCCTCCCTAGCTATATAAATTCTGGATGACATCTTCTTCCAGTATAAGGGAGTTTTGTCTTTTCATCTACATTAAAATTCTGTTTTTGAGTAGCCATCCTCCTCCATTATCTTGGCTAGACCTCTGGATAACTTACTACAGCTGCCATATCAGCACTTACTGCTTCACCTTGCACTTGAACATTATGCCGATAGCTTCTTTCCTTACACCTCATGAACTTGTCCCCGCTAGGTTCAAATTTTACTTCTTTAGCTTTCTCATCTTTCAGACTACATAGAGTTGACGAGAGTTAAGACCTTCACCCAAATTAGGCTTAGGCTTAAGGGAATGTTGTGACTACTTTAATCTTCTATCCAGACCACTGAAATTTCCTCCAAATCAGTAATAAGGTTGTTTCACTTTCTTAACTATTCCTGTGTTCACTGGAGTAGCACTTTTCATTTCCTCCAAGAACTTTGTATTTGCATGCACAATTTGGCTAATTGTCCGGTGCAAGTGGGCTGGCTTTTCACCGATTTAAGCTTTTGTATGCTTTTCTTTCACTTGAACAACTTAGAGGCCAGTGTTGAGTTATTAATAGGTCTAATTTTATCTTTTCTATTTTGAGGAACAGAGAGTCATGGGAAGAGGAAGAGACATGGGAGAATGGCTCGGTAGTAGAACTGTCAGAACACGTATATTTAATGATCAAGTTTGCCATCTTGTCTGGTCATGGTTCTTGATGCCTTGAAACAATTACAATAGAAACATCAGATCACTGATCACAGATCTATATAAAAGGTGAAGTAATAATGAAAAGTAAAATATTGTGAGAATTTCTAAAATATGGCATAGAGATACTCGGTGAATACATCCTGTTGGAAAAGAGAACTGGTAAACTTGCCTGATTTAGGGCTGCCACAAATCTTTACTTTGAAAAAAATCACAATTGGAGTGAAATGCAATTAAATGAGGTATGCCTGTATTTAAATCAGGTATAATTTAGTTTGCTTTTCTGCTTAACTATTCATTATTTGATATAAATTAGGCAAGTATTATAATTTTAATGAAACTCCTCTATAAAATGCAACTGTTACTATTGCTTCATATCAATATAAGTGTCATATTCGGTGAGACATACAGTTTATATGAGTTCTTAGACCATTATTGGTGGTCTCCTCTAGAATTAGATATCCTGGGTGGTGCCTGTGGCTCAAAGGAGTAGGGCGCCAGCTCCATATGCTGGAGGTGGTGGGTTCAAACCCAGCCCCAACCAAAAACTACAAAAAACAAATGGCACTAGAATTAGATATCCTTTCTGAAAATATTTTCTATGCCTATAATTCTGATTCTGACCTAGTTCTATAACCTTTAGAAAATACAATAGTACAAGTGAGAGAGAGAAATATATATATATATATATATAAAACAGTCATTTATAACATATAAACATAGCTATGAATATATATGTCTGTGTGTGTACACTAGCAGCAGAAAAGACAAGTTGGAAATTGTATTTGTTAGCTTCAGCTATGTAACAAACCACACAAAACAATGTATAAATCAATGCTACTCACAAACTCTGGGTTTGCAGTTATTCTCCTGACCATGAAGAGTAACAGAGGAGTCACTAATGCATCTGGGGGCCATCCAGATTGACCACAGATGTTGATAATTTTGGATGGGCTTTCACACTTTTAGGGTGTCGGCTATGAAAAATTTTGTCACTTATCTCTGCTCTATGTGTCTAAACTTCAGTCAGAATAGCTCAAAATTGTTTTCATGGCAAGGACAGAGGATTAGTAAGAGTGAAAAGAAATAATTCCAGGCCTCTCATGGCTAGATGGGTCCTGGAAAAAATATAATTTTCATCTAATTTTATTAGTTAATGCATATCCCATTGGTTCAACTCAAAAGACTTTCCCAGAATTAAGAAGTGGGAAAATAAACTTCACCTCTTGATAGCAAGAGGATGGAAGTCATACTCCAAAAGGTTAGACTCCAGGAAGGGGTAGAGAATTGGGGCTATTTTTTATTAGCATACCAAAGTAATCTAGCATGAAAATTTCAATGAGGGAGTATAAAATCAAACTTCAAATATTATAATGTACACAAGAGACACAAGGAACATTTAGTAGAGAAAAAACCTATATTTCAATAATAATTGAATATATTCTAAATTACAGCCTAATAAAATAACCACAGTTTTATAAATTTATATTCATACACATTAAATGGAATATACCCATGGATTCCAGTGACTCTATTTTCATATCATTTTAATAAAATATTTATATATTCATATATGTCTATGCAATATACTCAAACAAAATAACTATACCTAGGGGCGGTGCCTGGAGCTCAGTGGGTAGGGCACTGGTCCCATTTACAGAAGGTGACAGATTTGAACCTGGCCCCAGCCAAACTGCAACAAAAATAGCCGGGCATCAGGGTGGGTGCCTATAGTCTCAGCTACTAGTGAGGCTGAGGAAAGAGAATTGCCTAAGCAAGCAGTTCTCAACCTGTGGGTCATGACCCTTTTGGGGGTCGAATGACCCTTTCACAGGGGTCTCCCAAGACCATCCTGCATATCAGATATTTACATTACAATTCTTAACATTACAATTCATAATTACAGTTATGAAGTAGTAACAAAAATAGTTTTTTGGTTGGGGGTCACCACAACTTGAGGAACTGTATTAAAAGGTCATGGCATTAGGAAGGTTTAGAACCACTGGGGCCTGGTAGTTGGAGGTTGCTGTGAGCTGTGATGTTATAGCACTGTACCAAGAGCGATAAAATGAGACTCTGTCTCTAAAAAGCAAGACAAAACAAACCAAAAATCTACATGAAATTTTATAGCTTACTACTTTTTTGTTAGCATACTAATTTTTACAATTGAACAGAGAATAACTGAAGAACTTCCTTCTTTAGTCTACTCACATTTTTGAAACTCAGGATCCTTCAGTATTTGAATGATCCTCCAGCATTCCTTTCTTTTGTCGTTTTTCTGATCTTGGAAGTATACAGAGCAGCGGTGGTGGGTCATTTGAGTTGGATGAGGACTACTCAGAAGCAGGACTACTACTATTCATTCAACAGTTATTCATTGGCCTAATAAATTGTTATTTTCTTAATTTGGGGAGGAGATCAGAGAACACAGAGTTAGACAGAATATAGTCAGAATGACTGGCATCCACTAGTTTTTGCAGAAAAAATAAAAATGGAAGAATTAATAAAGATTCATGTAAATGGAACAGGGAAAATTCAACAGCATCCTTTGGCCCAGATCAGACCCTGTTTTTTAGGCAATGTTGGCAGTTTTATGGGTTCACTTATTCTCAGTATCACAAAGAAAGATGGACTTTAGCTGGACATAACTGCATGGACCATGAGATGGGTTTTAACAGAACCATCATGAGTGTGGCTTTACAAATACGGAAAAGCAGCCCACATTTGTGCACAAAGACATTTGAGTTTTGATGCCAATAGTTCATACTAATTACCAGGAATGGCAACTGCCTCAAATGAAACCTGGGGGCGAGTTGAGTGCAGGAGCTCTTTGTTATGTGGGAGAGGACACCATATTCCCGGAGGCTCGTTGCCAGGCAACCTGGAATATGCTCTCAGAGTGAATTATCAAACCATCATTCTGTTTCTACAGCAGAAAATGAATATTAAATAAATAAAATAGACCATATTTTTTTCCTTATGCCAACTCTAACACCCTAATATGACAAAATGTAGATTATTTTTGTTGGCAATAATAGACATAGCATGAGAATAAGTTATCTTTTTCAAAAAGCGTGTGCTTTGCCGAGATTTCTCTATAGGTTATGTGGAATTTTCAAAGTAAATCTACTAGCTATGGCTAGGTGCTATCTCTCCCACTTAAAAAAAAACTGAATATGTTAAGAGTAAGCAATTTCTAAACATTTTATAATAAGAAAATGACAGCTGAAATCATTTTATAAACCCCAAATCAGAGTGGTTAGTTGCTACTTGAACATTTCAGGCATACAAAGAATGTCATATCCAAATTTATACCTCAGGGATAGAGAAATATATTTCTTGGAAGAAATGAATCATTAGTCATATTGGACTTTAGCCAAAAAAAGGATAGTCATTACTTTATTAAGCTAATAGGTGACAGGTTAATGAAACGAATTGAAACAGGTTCCTAAAGAAACAAAAGAAAATGTAACAGAAAAGGAGACATGATCACAATTAATATGCCAGTTTTTTTCTTTTAGTATCTATCAGTTCAGTAAAATTACAGTTATTCTCAAAGCATATGTGATATAGTTCAGCCATCCAGCTACTTATTACACACACCTTGCAACAATCTAATTTCCTAAAGCATTCGTATTAGCATTACCTGCATGAACAGGAGAGAGGGGAGTTGATAACATATCAGCACAGGATCTGGTGATGAGATGACTTTGTTTAAAGAGAGCTTCCAGTAACTTCGCAAGTAGATCGTTTCTGCTGTTCATCAAGATGGAAGTTAGCCACTAAGTTTCCTTCCCATCAGTGCATCTACACTTGGACAAAATAGTACCTCAAGTGTCAGGTTTCAGACACAGGACGCGAAGTATTGCAGAGTATAGTCCACAAGAGAGGCCATGCAACTTTGTTAAGGCAGATGTTTCCTCCACTTTATTGCCTGGAAAGAGTTCTCAAGCCACAGAGGAAGGGGTGGGGGTGGGAATTGTGTCTTGCTGAGTTGAAGAATGATCTGAGTTTCTATGGAGGCTGAGGCAGGCTGATTTTGTAGGGCATAATACAAGAGAGGTGACAGTTTCATCAAGAGAGCTAAGAGGGGGTATGGGAAGAATTCCCCTCAAATCTTTACCTAAGTATTGATCAGCTTATACATCTGACAAAACTACTTGTAGCTGAGAAAATGCTACCCATGAGAAGTAGAGGGAATAACAAATTATTCTACCCCTGGTTCGGAAATAGCTCCAGTTTTACCAACCAGAATAAATCATCTCACGATCCCATTTGGAAATAGATATTCCGTAGTTCTAAAGAAGGTCACTTTCTCAGTAGTAGATCACAATTATCTCTCAATTAGAGGCCACATCATCCTACCTAGAAACCTTAAAAGCAAGTCTCAAAAAGTCAAACTGCATCGAATGCAAGAACATGTATAAGAATATAAAAATCATTCAGCACTCAGCAAGGTAAAAGACCAATTCTGGGATTACGTTTACATTAAAATGTGACAAGCATACAAATAAGAAGGAAAATACACACACAATAAGGAAATTTAGAATCAGGCCAGAAATAATAGAGTAATATTACAATAGATAGCAAACTTGTTATTCTTTTAATATCTAACGTGTCAACAAACCCCAACCCATTGTTGAATATTCAGTATGTTTTTATATGTTAGCTTCCTATCTATTGTTGCTATAACAAATAACTTTAAATTTTTTGGCTTAAAATAACACATTATTTTATTATAGTTCGGGAGGTAAGAAGCCTGACAATGCTAACGTCAAGGTGTTAATAGGGTTTGTCTGTTTGGTCTGAAGTCTCTAGGGAAGAAGTCCTATCTTGACATTTTCAGGTTCTAGAAGCTTCTCAGGCTTCATCCATCCATCTTCATATACAACTTTGCTGCTTCTTCTCTGCTCTCTGACCTCCTGCCTCCTTCTTACAAGAACGTTTGTGATTATGTTGGGATCTCCCAGAAAATCCTGAATAATTCCTCCATATTAAGACTCTTAATCTAACCACATCTGCCAAGTCCCTTATGCCAAAAAGGGAACATGATCACAGGTTTAGGATTAGAATGTGAACATCTTCGTGGTGCTGCTGCACTTTTTGTCTACAGTGGTTTCCCTTCTTCTAGGCAAAAATGGACTTTCATATGTATTTTCCAATGTTCCCTTCGGTTGGAGGATTTCATTTTTCTCTCCTTCAGTGCCACTGCAGAAAGAGGCTGTGATGTGTGAGCAGACCCCTTATACCTGATGCCAGGGTACTGTGTGCAAGAAGCTGAGGTTTCTTCCTCTACTTCTCAGAGATTAGAGGGGTCCTCAGTAGGTCATGCATGTATTTGAAAGTTGGAGTGGTGATCTAGCAAGAAGATGCACCATGAGATTCTGAGCCACCTGCTAAAGCAATTCCAACCTATTTAACCTGTTCATGCCTGATTTTAGGTGTATGTAATACACATACATCTACGTGTGTGTGCGTGTGTATATATATACACATATATACCTCAAATGTATATCTTTCACTTGATAATGGATTCCTTCTGCACATGCTTTGCATTATGGTTTGGTAGATCAGCATGACAGCTGAGGTTGTAGAGTCACTCAGTGGCCATTAAAGTATTCAATATTTAATAGGATTCTGTACCAAGAAATGAGTTGGTTCCCATAAAAGAAATATTGATTCATGGAGAAGATAAATTTTCCCTAACCCTAAGGGTTTTATGGTGCTGTTCTTTAACGTAGGCTTTTCTACGTCTCTGTACAGCATCATTACTTCTCATGGATATGTTGGGGCACATTGAGTCTGACGTGTCATTAGGTCTATGTGGCATGGCCCCAGACATGCGGTAGCCCAGAGAGGTTTCTTTTGCACTGAGCCCTACTCATTTTTAGCAGCCTTACATGTTACTAAGGCACTTTAAGTCAGGGTAGCACACTCAGCTATGGAACAGGTTTACTTCAATATTCAAGGCACACAGGGTTACTTTGATAGTTTAATGCCGGGATAGAGAATATTATCAAAAAAATTGTTCTATGTAAATAAATTCATTCTTTCTCTTCCCCTTTCTCTCTCATTTTAAATTTTCCTTTAAAATTACATGTAAGAAAATATTTATTATTTTTATTTTTCATTGATGTATTCATGGTGTAAGTTCTAAAGTAATAAGGGAAAGTGATTTGCACTTTCTGAGAACGCTCTCAATTTGTGATGCTTAGTATTCTCAACCTCAGGCCCATTACAAGATGATTTAAAAGGGTAACAGCGGGTAGAGATGCAATTACTGGCTGAGCTAAAAAGTCCCAGTGGGTGTTAGAACTCACTGTAAAACAAGTGTTTAAGGACTCACTGTCAGGAACTATAACATTCAGATGTCTGAGAAAGCTTAGTAAAATTGATTATAATGAGTAATTAAATAGAAAAGTGCCTACTTGTGTATTTATTAGCTTTAGTATTCCAGGAGTATAGGCAGTCTTTATATCCTCAGATAATCTTTTGGATAATATATTATTTAAATGCAAGGGCCATTAAAAAAAACATAATGAAAAAAAACCGGAGGAAACAAGTTTTATTGTAGTTCTAAAAAGGGAAGAAAATAACGTGTGTCTTGCCCTACCCATAAAACGTAAACAGGACTGATTAGTATTAGGCTTCAGTAGCTGATCTGCATAGCCAGGCCGGCTATCGGCCTGAGGGCACACTGGAGAAACAAGTTTAGAAAGAGTTCATGGCTGTTTTCCAACCTATCCTTTCTATTCCAAGGAAATGGAGGAGAGACGGAGAAGTCAAAAATGAAAAAGCTACCCTAAATCAATCTTTTTGTCAACATACTTATCCCGAAAGCAATTACTACAGAAAAGCAGAGTCCGTAATGATTTAATTTTCTTAGCAGGATACACCTTAGGGCATATATAACAGCTCATAGTAAACAAATCTGAAATTTATGGATTTGGGGGACATACTCTGCTATAAAATGTCAATGTCAATATGTAATTATAAGAAGTAAAGATGGAGTTTTTTGTGACTGAAATAGTTTATTTTGGCATATGACAGGGTGGCCTGTATCCCTTCCAAATGTCTCTTTGAAATATACTATTTCTATAATAATATATCAGAGACAGTGAACCAAAGTGTTCCAGGGTTCTTCAGTGCAGGCCGGTTGCGCTGTGTGTCTAAGAAATTCCAAGGTCTTAAGACACTACGTTTACTTATTTCCTTGTATCGTCTTCTTGTGCACCCATAACATTTCCTTTTATTTTGCCGGTTTAGGAGTAAGCTAAAGTGAAGAAGAGTTTAAGTATATCCATATTAACCTGGTACAAATTCAACCTGGCATAGGCCAAGCTTGCTTATTTAATTTCAGGATGATTTCATTCTTGCTTCATTTGAGCAAGATAAGAAATTTAGGTAAAATTTCCCCATGTACATTTACACACCCCAAGGCCATACACGGCCTGATTAAAATCTTGACATATTCAAATTCTCAAGCTATGGGGAGCATCTGTAAGCATTTGTGAATACACTGGAGACAGGCTTGTTCAACTCTAATCTGCACGTGAATCGTTGTGCTGTCTTACCAAAACAGAGATTTGGGTTCATTTTTTTCTGGAACACAGCCAGATACTGAAAACCAGTTCTAAGGATTCACAGACCACAATGTGTAGCCAAGCTTTAGGGCACTTTTGTAAGTAGACTTGGGGACAGAAGGTCTAGAAGCACTATATGGGATGCAATGACAATGACGGTGTGAGTGAGTTTTGAGTTTTTTTCCCTTGGGAAGGAGGATATATGAGTTGTGGGAAACCAGGACCCAAACAAACGCTACTGAGAGGTGGAATGGCAGCTCAATGGGAGCCTCTTCTCCTGTGATTATCATCAGCACTTCTGACGAATCTCTGTTGAAGGACATGTGGACATGTGCTAGTTCTGTAAGTTCTGAAGACAGTCCTCACAGTATGTTGCCTCCTGCCTTTTATTCTGCCCCTTAAACAGCTACTTGGAGACACAGTTTCCTTAGAACTCAGCCCTTTACACTCAGCACCATACCTACAGCCTGCACTAAAACAGTATCAGTGTAGCTAAATAAAATCTAGGAGTTTACACATCACATCCTGAGGTTACATTAGGGTAGTGTGAATCTTTGCATCTCAATGTTGCCTCCAGTACCTTCTGTTGCTACATACTTGTTCTATTAATAATCCAAATGATGATAGTTTGGCTCCTGTGGCTCAATTGGCTAAGGCTCCAGCCACGTACGCCTAAGGTGGCGGGTTCAAATCCCCAGCCCAGGCCCGTCAAACAATAATGATGGTAGCAACCAAAAAATGGCCAGGCATTGTGGCGGGCAACTGTGGTCCCAGCTACTTGGGAGGCAGAGGCAGGAGACTCACTTTAGCCCAGGAGTTGGAGGTTGCTATGAACTGTGATGCCATGGCACTCTACCCAGGGGGATAGCTTGAGGCTTCATCTCAAAAAAAAAAAAAAAATAATAATCCAAATAAAGGGCTTGGTGCCTGTAGCACAGTAGTTAGTGGGCCAGTTGCATACACTGGGGGCTGGCAGATTTGAACCTAGCCTGGGCCTGCCAAACAATAATGACAACTACAACAAAAAAATAGCCGGGCCATAGAGGTGACCCCACCATTCTACGAAAACTGTATATGACTGCATTAATGTACACAGCTATAATTTAATAATAAAAAGAAAAAGTAGCCGAGTGTTGTGGCAGGCGCCTATAGTCCCAGCTACTTGGGAGGCTGAGACAAGAGAATCACTTAAGCCCAAGAATTTAAGGTTGCTGTGAGCTGTGATGCCATGGCACTCTATGAAGGGCGACTCTGTCTCAAAAAAGAAAGAAAATGAAATTTATGACTTAGTAAATTATAAACCAGGTACAAGATTTGGAAATGCTGATGTGAAGGCCATAGCCTAGAAAAGGAAAAAAAAATTAAAAACTGTATTGCCGTAGAGTCCTTGGTGTTTTCCAGATATATGATCATATCATCTGCGAAGAGTGAGAGTTTGATCTCTTCAGATCCTATGTGAATACCCCTTGATTGCTTTTTCTTCCCTAATTGCTATGGCTAAGACTTCCATTACCATGTTGAAGAGCAATGGGGACAGTGGGAAACCTTGCCTGGTTCCTGATCTGAGTGGAAATGGTTTCCATTTGGATTCCATTCAATACGATACTGGCTGTGGGTTTGCTGTAGATGGCCTCTATCAACTTGAGAAAAGTCTCTTCTATGCTTATTTTCTTAAGTGTTCTAATTATGAATGGATGTTGGATATTGTCAAAGGCTTTTTCTTCATCAATTGAGAGGATCATATGGTCTTTGTTTTTTAATTTGTTTATGTGGTGGATTACGTTTATAGATCTGCGTATGTTGAACCAACCTTGAGATCCTGGGATAAAACCCACTTGGTCATGGTGTATAATTTGCTTGATGTGTTGCTGGATTCTGTTTGTTAGGATCTTGTTGAATATTTTTGCATCAATATTCATTAGAGATATTGGTCTATAATTTTCTTTTCTT
>CAUYQV010034894.1:0-72909 GCA_963574575.1 Galagoides demidoff | reverse complement strand
TTCAACATCTAAGATTTCTTTTATTTCTAATCAATGTAACTTATAGTATTTATGGAGTATAGTGAAACAAAAATTATGAAAAGAAATATATTAATACATGGTATTAATTTGCATTCCCACCAGCAATGTAAAAGTGTTCCCTTTTCTCCACATCCACGTCAGCAACTCTGGCTTTGGGATTTTGTGATATGGGCTAATCTTACTGGAGTTAGGTGATATCTCAAAGTAGTTTTGATTTGCATTTCTCTGATAATTAAGGATGGTTATACACCATTTTTTATGGACTGAATGTTGTTTCCCTGAAAATTCATATGTGGAAGCCCCAACCCCAGTACCTCAAAACATGACTCTAATTGGTGATAGAGTCTTTAAAGAAGTCATTTAGGTGGCTTAGCGCCTGTGGCTCAATCGACTAGGGTGCCAGCCACGTACACCTAAGGTGGCGGGTTCGAATCCCCAGCCTGGGCCCGCCAAACAACAATGATGGCTGCAACCAAAATGGCCGGGCATTGTGGCGGGCGCCTGTGGTCCCAGCTACTTGGGAGGCGGAGGCAGGAGACTTGCTTGAGCCCAGGATTTGGAGGTTGCTATGAGCTGTGATGTCATGGCACTCTACCCAGGGGGATAGCTTGAGGCTCCGTCTCAAAAAAAAAAAAAAAAGAAGTCATCTAGGTAAAATGAGGTCTTAAATAGGTGGACCCTTCGGAACCCTGCTAGGTTCGGTAAGACCCTAATGACAGGTCTCCTTATGAGATGAGGAGACTAGGACTCAGATAACAGACTATGAGGCCAGACATTAGTTAAGGTTCTCCAAAGAAGCAGAACCAAGACAAGGTGTATATACATATGGTCCCCAACTGCAATCGTTTACTTAATGATGTTTCTACTTTATGACAGTGTAGCATCAAATATATACTATAGAAGCCATACTTAGAGTACCCATCGCCATTCTGTTCTTCACTTTCAGTACAGTACTCAACAAATTACAGGAGAGATTCAATACTTCCTTATAAAATTGGCTTTGTGTTGGCTGATTTTGCCTGACCTTGGGCTGACATAAGAGTTCTGGGCATGCCTAAGGAAGGTGAGGCTGAGCTCTGATGTTTAGCAGGATAGCTGAACTAACAAAATTAAATATACTAGCAAAATTAAGTGACCGCAATGATGGTTCAGCAGAAATAAACAATGGGGAAATAACATATGAATCCTTCAAGAGGAGCTCTGGGCTAGGTGTGAGGGCCAGGATCAGGCTTGAAGACATCTTATAATACTTAGTCTTTAGGCCTGAGGTTCATGGCAGCAGACTCACAGTAGTGAGAAATAAAACTTCTATTCTGTCCATGACAGATTCTGACATATTGCAGGTACTGCTAGTTAGCACCCAGTATCAACACTTCCATATGTCCTTAGTAACACAGCTCTGATTTTATTCTGTAGAAGCCATGTGTACAAATAAATATTAAATTCTCCAGTTTCCCTTAAAGCTAGGGGTGGGGTGCGACTGGCCATTCAGCTGGGATAAAGTCTGGCTGTTGAATCATAAACAAAACTCTTCATTATAGTTGGTGCTGATTCCGAATTGCCAGGTTCAAATAGGTCCATTTCCTATCTGTTTTTTTCCAAAACAATTCACGTTCTTTCTTTTTCATTCAACCTGAAGCTCTGTCTTCCCGTAGCTTTAAAAATAAAATTCTTACTTTTTCCTTTAAAATTGTAGCAGCTCCCTTCAAACATCTCTTGACACTTCTTAGTTAAAATCTCAGTGATCTCTCATGTTGAACACAGCAACAAGTCCTTGGCGTCCCAGACTTAAAACAGAGCTCTTCCGTTTGTTGTGCGCTGAATATTTTCATATTTTCTTTAGGGGCTTTGAATCACCACAGTATGAGGCTCAGAATATGAGGCGGAGAATTAGAGAATAACTATTGCTCCTGTGACTATTATCCCCAGGGCGATCTAGACAATCAGACATCAGGAACAGTGGGAATTCTGTAATAATCAACTTAGCTATAACGTGCTGTGGGAAGATAAAGGGAAGAGTAATTCTAAGAGGTGATAGTAACAGTCATCAAAGATCGGGTGACATTAAAGTGAGTAGTAGAGGATGAGTACGAGTTTGAAAGGTGGGAGAAAACTCATCATTAGAAAGAAAAACGTGAGCAAAATTACAGAAGAATGAGAGTGCAGCAAATGTTTAGAGAATGTCCAGTGAGTTTGTGTGGTTGGGAGTTTTGAGTGGCCAGAGAGAAACACAGGGAAGGTCATCTAGGCCTTCGGCTACAGAAGCAAAGCTTCCAAGTGGTCCTCTGGTCTGCGCAGTCTTTTTAGTGATCTGTTTCTAGATACTTAATTTCTAAATATACTCTTCTCTAAAACGTTCTGCTTGGGGATGTTCCTGATTTCTAAAAGTCCTACCTCATTTTCTTTATCACCTTTGCTTTTATAGTAGACATTCTTCCACTTGATAAAAAGAAAGGCATAGCTCTTATGCATTTGGAATTTTACTATGGATGATTGATTGCCCAGTGCTTCAAATCCACAGGTCACTGAACAAAGAGATGGTTAAAATGGTGTGTGTGTGCATATGTTATTCTGGTCAATGTTGGGATGTTCAGAACAATTTGGGGTGACACAGGATTGATTTGCCATTTAATGATGTCAATCTCATCTACCTTTGGAAGCTCATCAAAGAATGCTCTGCTACAGTGACTGCGTCTCATAAGAGAAACACAATGACTCCTTTGGAAGAAATGCTGAAGGTCATGATGCTTAATAGTATGCAGGTAGCAAACTAGGAGCAAGGTTGGGGTTTTTTTTTAACTTCTATCTACGCACATATGTCCCCATCCAACACTTATGTCTCCATGTGACTATCTTAAATTCAGAGGGAGATGATTGTCATGAAAACGCAAATTTAAACATTTATTTGAATTGACAATTGATGGATAATGAGGGCCAGCATTACCAATTAGGTTATGGGGTAGACAATTTCCATGAATCTAATGAGCTAAATCTGTAACTCCAAAATTTTAAGAGAAATATATGTAAAATACATAAGATTAAAGCACTTTATCAAAAATTATTGTGACACCAAAGGTTTAGTAAAATTAGCAATATCTAAATTGTCCTAAACCTTTTGACTTGACAAGGTGCCTCTAGGTTAAAGAGTAAGAGAACAAGTGATTGCCATTGAATAAGTTTGGATAAAATCTATTCTCTATATTTTCCAGAAACTAAAAAGAGAGTAAGGACTGTGTGACTGTCAGGCAGAAGCTAAGTGTGCGGCTTAGATCTCCTTCCAAGAGAAGACTTACTGTGAGAAGTGCAGTTAGCAGGCAGCACCCAGCTGCCCCATCTTCAGATCCACTGTTAGGATCACACGGACATCACATCTTCCCCGACTACTCGCAACCAGTGCCTGAACTGGCAGAGGCACGAGAAATGGTGGCCATTTCTATCAACCCAGGACTCATAACGGGAAACTTTATTCTAGGATTCCCTTTGAGTCTAAAACTGGGCTGTATTCTGAGTCCCTTCAAACCCAATCTCCTCTTGTTCCGTAGGTTCAGATCTGTGTTGCATTCGGAAGCGTTTCTCTGCTCCTCCCTTCTTAATCCCTTTTAGGTAAAGCTTCTATAAATCTTTGACGCTTCTAATTCAGTCCTGGAGTCTGCATCCCTGTCTGAGGCATTCTAGTAATAGGGCATCCAATCAGAATCCTTTTCAGACTCCGTGCTTTCACAAAGTTGAGAGAGGAGCTAATCAAAAGGTCTATTGCAAAACAAACAAACAAAAAAAGGCAGTATCTCCCCAGGAGTGGGCTCAGTGAAGTAAGAGTAATCTCATTCCCCTAGTTTGGGAACTCAGGCTTAGGCCAGTTGCTGTGTGACAGTTTCAGAGACTGAGTCCAAAGGGGCGTACACTTCCATCTGGAGAAATGAGACATGGCAGAATTTGGTTGGGCATCCTGGGAAAGCGTTTTCCTATTCTTAAAATGAGATAACCACTGGAGGAGAGGCAACTTCCCACTTCTCTGGACACTGTGTATGTGGATATGAAACTAAAAGCCACCGAGTCATTTGCATTCTGTGAGGAAAGGAAGTCAACAAGCCCAGTGCTCAGGAGAGGCAACTGCAGAGAAGCAGAGGTCGAGCAAAGACTCAGCTGGTCGGAAGCCCACTCTCCTTAGGGCTGTCGAGCTAACTGAGGACACATCTCGGTTCCTGAACATCAACAATGGTTATGGGTGTTTTCAGCCTGACTTTGTGAGTGGCTATCAGTGTCACTGATGGTTTTATACACACTTTAGCCTTCTCTTTCCCCTGTTCTGCTGTTCCCAGCCTCTTATATTGTCCTAGGGCCCCATCTTTTTTCACTTGCTATCAAGGAAGTAATAAAACAGTATTGATTGGGCCCCTTCCTCAGCCAAGTTCTGGCATTGCCCAGGGTAGGTTTAAACAGCACATCTCGGAACCCTTTCTCTTCCATTTGCTGCACAGCAGGCAGTTAGGTTTTCCTTCCCTTCCTCCCAGGCATTAAGCTTTCCCCTGTTTTCAGAGCCTTCTTCATATTTGCTGTTCCGCTCAGTTACAATCTACTGTGCCTTTACCTGTTTGGGTTGTTCTTATTCTCTGTATCTTCAGCCGTCCTTCTGCATCTACTCAGTTTAAACTAGATGCTCCATATTACTCTCTCTGAGGCCTGAGGATATCATAGTGCTCTACATAATTTGCAAGTATGCATTGTTCTGGGTGGAATTGTGCCCCCTCCCCCCCAACAAAGGCTATTATGATTGACATCCTAACCCCTGATACTGCAGAACATGACTTTATTTCAGTATTAAGTCTTCATAGAAGAAAGCAAGTTAACATGAGATCATTAAGGCGTAACAGTAGACACGTGACACTGTATAAAGGGGAAATTTGGACGCAGAGACATAAACAGAGAGAAGACCGTGTGAAAACGCACAGGGAGAAGGTGGCCAAGTGAGTGCAGTCAGGTATCTCTAAGCCAAGGAATGGCCAGGAGTGACTGTTGGCAAACACTAGAAGACAGAACAGGCCCAAACGCTTTCTCCCCTGGAGCCACCAGGGAGAGTGTGGCCTCACAGACGTCCTGGTTTCCCACTTGTAGCCCGCAGAACTGCGAGATGACAGGTTTCTGTTGTTTTAAGCCACCACAGTTTTTTTTTTTTCAATTTTTTTTTTTTATAAAGTCCCTCTAGGGACTAATCCATGTACTAATTGAGATTTATCTATTATTATTTTATGATGCTTCGCTTATTAAACTTTTAGCTTTATGCAGGCAGCTAATGCCACTTTCCTTTACCGTTACGGTTTACAGCAGAACAAATGATGGTGCCCGGCACCCCTGAGGAGTAGAATGTGTGCAGAATCAGTGAATCCTTGAACAAGTGGCTGTAGGGGCGATGATATTTTAATGCAAAGTGCTTCAAAAGATTTTAGAAGCTCAAATAAACCAGGTAAAAACAATAATAACTGAATATTAAAGTCCCTAATCATAATACCTCAAGCAGAAAGAGAAAAATTTTGATGCATAATTATCAAATGCCTCCTTTCGGCAGCTCTCCCTAGTTATTTAATTGCAGGTTGCAGAATGATTCTCCTTCAAAGGAGAAAGCGTCATTCTTCCGATCCCATCCAAAGATTACCCTGCTGTGTTTGAGAATAAAAAATACAATCTCTTTAATCTCCATGAGTTACATTCAGAGAAGTACAAATAGGAACGGTATGAGTTCAGATTTTCCCTTTTGAAGGTATGTCATTACAGCCTTAAAGAATTTCATCTGCTCAAGTGGGGGCAAGCATATAAATAGCTGTCCCATTTTTGCAGGGATCTCGTCGTCCACAACCTCATGAACATGAACATAAAAACATTTTAAAACCTGGGGTAACTGTGACATGTGAAAAGAAGAGAAGGGGGTGAGCAGTAGTATGTGGGCATCATAGTCAGGTCTTTCCATTACTTACTATACATAGTAACACACCACGTATGCTCACACACACACACACATCCATGAACTATAATATGAACCTATATTATTTATTTATATTCACATATATAAGCATTGCATTTTGAACTTTTCTGACTATGACATGCCTTAGTAAAGGTAACCATTGTTTTGCCTTATCTCAGGATTCACTTATGGAGAGATTGGAATTTTCAAGTATTTAATAGGTGAACAGGGGAAGCTCAGGCAGAACGTGATACATTTTTTAAATTCAAAGTAAGTAGTCAGGCTGGGCATGGTGCTCATGCCTTTAATCCTGGCTCTTTTGGAGACTGAAGAAGGAGGATCCTTTGAGGCCAGAAGTTCAAGACCAGTCTGAGCAATATAGTGAGACCCCCATCTCTCCAAAAAAAAATAAAAAATAAAAAAGTAGCACCAGTCAGCTGTTTGCAATTTATTCTTATACTTTCTAGCAATGAAGATCTGGCAGATTAATTTCCCCTTTCCACAGATGGGAAATTGGGGCATAGAATAGTTAACTCACAAGCTCAGAATTTTAAATGCTAAAATGCCTTTTATTTTTACAGTACAATCAGAATTTAATTCCAGCTCTCACAACTCGGAGTTTATCCAGAACCATTATTTTAACATGTAGGAACATGATTTCTACATTTATAGGCTAAATATCAGAATTGGTTTGCTGGAGAGAATCTGTTTCCAGAGAGCCTTCATTTTCCTCCCAAGCTGGGCTGCTCATGGTTTACATTGCTGTAATCCTCCCTATGGTTAAAAATAGCTACAAATTGGGAAAGTTTTCTCAAAGTGCCTATGAATTTATCAGTTCCTAAGAGTTACATGTTTCTATTTCAGATTATGTAACAGTCAAATTGAGTTTGCTCTATGGGGATAAACCTATGTGTGCTAGATATAGACCTGTCCAGGAAAACAATTATGTCCTCCTAAGATCCTTTATTTTTTTAATGTTTAACTTACATTGCTGCCTTTGTAAAGAAAAAATAAAAGGAAATTAAGTGATTTTTCCAAAGGTCACAGAAAGAAATGTGAAAGAGTCAGAACATAATCCAAAGTGTGACTCTGTTGCGTACTCAGGCAGCACATACGCTAAAATTGGAAGGACACAGAGAAATGAGCGTGGCCTCTGCACAAGGATGACGTGCAAATTCAGGAAGCATCTCATGTTTAAAAAAAAAATTAAGATGCAAATTGTCTTTAAGGTTGAAGTAAACAGCGGACTTTTTATACATTATCCAATACATTCTTTCAGCATGTGCCTTCCCGATAATGATATCACATCACTATTTAAACTTCAGTGTTTGAACTGGATGCATTAGCATCCCCCAGAAGCTTATTAGAAATGCAGAACCCCAGGCCCTGCTAAATCATATTCTGCTTTTTAACAAGATCCCTAGGCTACTCGGTGGATGTCAAAGTTTGCAAAACAGTGGTCTATGGAACATGGCTGTTGGAAAGTGACCTGCATTATGCTTGAGCCATTATTTTCGAGTTTGGTTGTCATGGACAAAAGAATTTTTTCAAGTTCCAGTTTCCACATGATAGAAATAATGGTACCTCTGCTCCTGCACTGAAAGAAAGTTTAAATGAGGAAATTAAAAGAAACAGATAATGAAATGGCACATAAAAGTGACTCAATAATTGGCAGATATTTTATACAGTGACGTATACTTAGATGGCATAAGTTGAGTACTCGCTCTTAAAATTACACTTACTTTATGCTTATGATAGGGTTGGAATACCTGAAAAAGATATGCTTCTTCTTTTAAAATAATTAATCAAATGGTGGAATCAAATATTGACATCCTAATCAACATTTATATTCCTTCTATCTTGTACTCTTTAGCCAAGACCTTTTCAACCTTTATTCAGATGTTAGAGGTACTGATAGCTCGAGGTGTGCGTCTGTAGGGTAGGCAGGTAGGGAAAAATGAGATTCAAATGTTTATTGAGGCCCTCCTGGGCTTAAGGTAAAACACAACAAACTTACAGAAATATAATCAAATTGATCAAGCAGGGTGGAATGCAGATTCAGATCATTTTTGGATTTCATCAACTGGTATAGTTACAAAAAAAAATGTAGGAAAAGAAACTCACGGAGTGTTCGTCAGAATGAGTTAAGAAACTCATGGAGTATTAGTCAGGATGAGTCAAGAAACTCATGGAGCATTAGTCTCTGTAAAAAACAGAGAGAAGGCAGAGATTTATTATAAGAAATAGCCTCACATGATCATGGAGACTGACAAGTCCTGATATGTATAGTCAGCAAGCTGGAGTCGCAGGACAGACAATGGTGTGATTCCGTCCAGTGACTGGCAGCTGCGGGGCCAAGGAAGAACTGATGTTTCAGTTCAAGTCCAAAGACAGGAAGTAAGTCAACACTCCAAGTTCAAAGCCAGCCAGGCAGAAGGCTTTCCCTTTCACTCAGCCGTTCTACATCATTCAGGCCTTCAACTGATTGGAGGTAGCCCCCTACATTAGGGACGGCAACCTGCTTTACTCAGGCTATGGATTTAAATATTAGAACTCTTCTAAAAATATTCTAACGGAAAGATCTGACAAAATATCTGGGCCTAGTCCAGTTGACACTTAGCCACCACAAATGGTTTAACTTTATGCTTAGTAAGGACACTACTATTGTCATTCTCTTGTAAAAGAAGAGGCATATATATAACTTTAAAAAGAGGGGCTTAAAAAGATACAATTTCAGAACAATTTGTAGATAAAATTAAGTTTGGCCATATGAAAACTGGAGTGCATTGGCCCTTAATTTTCTCATTTTTCTATGGACCAAAGTAAACCCTGCCAGGATGAAACCGTTGAGATAGATGTCAGGGAGCCTAGGGAAACGGAGAGAGATCTCTGCTAAACTCAGAGGTGACATGAGCAGGCCTTGATTTTCTGGGTGTGCTGGTGAGAAGATGGAAGAGGTGATGAAGTAGAGAGGGCACTCGTGGGGGAGTCACTTGCTCCTTTGACCTGATCTCTTCTCGTGTGACAAAGGTTGATGGAGATAACATTAAGGTCTGGTGTTGAAATGCCACATTCCCAGAATGTTCAGACTAAGCAGATCTGTGAGGTGACAGAAAAACAACAAATCTCAAGAGTTTAAGCCCCGGGGACTTGGTGAATGCTGCTGCTTCAGACAGAACATTGTGAGTACTGCCCCTACCAGGTAGGAGTTCTGGTTTCTCTACAGTTCTAAGAAACCACTGACTGTTCCTTTCTTTTTCAGAAGAGAAAGAAAACAGGATCAATCCTATTAAAAAGCAAAGCAAAATAAAATAAAATGGCAAATTAAGCCCTATGCAAAATACCTGGAGAGAAGGAAATAAATGGGAGTTAACACTATTACTTCAGCTATGAAGGTCTTGTTGACCTACTGTATATTTGTGAACGTTTTAAAATTAAAACAAAAATCCTCTTCTCTGACCCAGGTTCCCAGAATTAAGAGGTGCACTGTTCAAGGGGAGAGTCTAGCAACAGCTGATTAATTACAAGATCAATTACAAGATGCAGTCACTTGAAAATTAAAGGTGCTTAAATTCCGTTTTTCAGAGACTAGCTTGGCTTATGATACCTGGAAATAGAAAACAACTCTCCACACAACAGATTAATTTTATTCTTAATTTTTAAATCTTCATGAAACTGTATATTGAACTTCATCTTCAGTGATAATGGATGTAGCATTCTTTCATTATTCTATACATGTTCATATAATGATACATTTGAACATATTTGTAAAAGATCACAGCTTTGTCACTCAGTATATTCTTCACATCAGTGTGCTTTCAGGGAATCTCAATTCAGTATTTTATAGCATAGGAAAATATCTTCTATACTGAGTTCTTTATTCAATTAAATGTAATGTAAAAGTTTTTTTACTTTTAATATAGATGCATGCACTAACAATTCTAATTTCAGTCTTGTACTATTTCTTAGCTAATGGAATTATGATTAACTTCCTATGTAATGATATGTGCTAGATTAATGGGATATATACACTTTAATCTCTAATACATACTTTTTTTAAAAAACTATTTTATATTAACTTTTCTTATTGAAGAATTTTAGACACAAGAATAGCATTAATAAAGGCATTTACATTTTGAATAGATAAAAATCTGCGTTCATGTAAAATCACAGCATGGACATGTAATATAGGCCATACCCTGGTTACAGATGGGATATGTTCCTGAGAATGTCTTTAGATCAGGTTTGTATGTGACTTGGATCTCTGACGGACAGCACATACACTGTAATAACAACAATATTATAATGGCTTAATGAGGTAACAATAATAAAGTGAAATACTATAATAATAAAAATGCCCTTGTACTTTAAAAAGTTACAGAAATGATTGTACTCTTTCTTTTAATCAAAATTAACAAAACAAAAACAAAATCATACAAAATGTCTGCATATGAGATAGGAGCAATTTCAAAAAAGCTTAACACTCACCTGATGTTGCACCAATGCCAGGCTAATAGGAATGTTACACTTCTTTCGATCTTCTAACCAAATCAATAAAAACCTTCCCATTGTTTCAATAATTAGTCCATGCCAATATTTAGTAATAATCAATGCTTTTCATGGAGGACTCTATTTCATGGGTTCCATTATTCTCACTTTATTCTTCATAATCGTTCTGGTAATTGAGCAGCTAAAGCCTAACCAATGAATGACGGCACCTGGCCTTTCTCTGGATGCTTAATGATTTCTACTTTCATTTCCATTGTCTTCACCCTTCTCTTCTCTGCAAGTTCACCTGGACCTGCCGTAGACTTTCACTTTGCAGGAATGGTCACAGGGTGAACACAGACTCAGAAAATCAAATAAAAAAATTAGGAGAGGGTGGCACCTGTGGCTCAAAGTAGGGCACCGGCCCCA
The DNA here is from genome assembly GCA_963574575.1 of Galagoides demidoff. Lineage (NCBI taxonomy): Eukaryota > Metazoa > Chordata > Mammalia > Primates > Galagidae > Galagoides > Galagoides demidoff. The sequence goes on along the minus strand of CAUYQV010034894.1, from coordinate 62,015 downwards.
TATGCCAGAGGTGACAGGTTCAAACCCAGCCCCCCAAAATAAAAATAAAAATAAAAACCTGCAAAAGAAAAAAAAAATTAGGAGGAAAGTGATGCTTTGGGTAGGTGACCATATCAACAATGAGACTAGTGCTGGCATAAAGCTGTTTCACTAATGAAGTGCTTACACCATGCGGTTTGGTTTACATGTGCAGAGGAAAACTAGGAAAATTATTATTATTATTATTATTTTTTTTTTTTTTGGTCGGGGCTGGGTTTGAACCTACCGCTTCTGCTATATGGGGCTGGCACCTACTCCTTTGAGCCACAGGCGCTGCCCTATTAACTTAATTTTTTAATTACAAATTCTCCTGATGGGGAGACTTGGGAACTGGTTTGTAAGTGTGGAACACTGATGAGCAGCATCATCTGTAGCCTACGGACTGCCTGTATTGTACCTTCCCCAATGTCACTCTTTCTGCTAGGCAAAGCATCCTCTTCTTCTGGATGGTGAACATCTAACATGTGGTTGAATAAAAACTAGATTTCTCTGGGCCATAACCTCTCTGTCTGCTGTAATTCCTGTAAGAGCAGGAACTGACCTTGGCTATATTGATAATAGCATCACAGCTCCTAGCCACCAAAATTGGCCTGGGACAAGGAGAAAGGCTGGCATAGGGGGGCTTGGCTGTATGCCACCAGGTTCTTAAGAGTTTAAAATGCATTGATGCTGGGGGTGATGCCAGTCGCTCAAAAGAGTAGGGTGCCAGCCCCATATACCAGAGGTGGCAGGTTCAAACCCAGCCCTGGCCAAAAACTACAAAAGAAAAAGAAAAATGCACTGATGCTGGAAGAGCAGAGCTCTTTCCTTCCCACTTGCAAAGCTGGGCACTTGTGAGCCAGGAGCAGACGTGAATCTAGCCCAGGATCTCTCAGCTCAGCAGCACTAACATTTTAGGTCAAGAATTCTTTGTTGCTTGGACCTGTCCTGTGCGTTGTAAGATGTTTAGTGACAACCCTTGCCCTGGTCTACTAGATGCCAGTAGCATCGTCTTTCCTCCTGTACCAACCAAAAACATCTCCAGGTTCTGCTGTCACCTGGGAGTCAAGGTGGCCCCCAGCTGGGAAGCACAGAATTAGGGTCTTGTAAAGAAAGCAGGAGTTAAGTGAAGCTATCCATTCAAGAGAAGGGAACAGAGATAGAAAGAGAAAGAGGCCTGTTCAGGCCCAGGTATGCCCAAATATACCCTTTTCTTTTTGTTATATAAACTCATCCATTCCTTTTCTTTCTAAAGTAGTTTGGTTTGTTCTTTTGTCAAGTATAATAATAACATTTCTGAAACAAAATTAGGAGAAGACACAGCAGTTAAAAAAAGGAATCAATCAATACAACTAGATCAAAACCAGTATCGTGAAATTTGAAAAAAACATTTAAGAATTTATCAACCTATATATAGCAAAGAAGATAAATAAGCTGATTATGAGAAAGGTGATCAAGAGTGTAAGTGGCACCTCAGAGGTGCCAGAGCAATATAAAATTAACCTCAAAGTAGTCTTAGAATGAGACGAAAAAGGTGGGGGAAAAACACATTTCTCGTTATGTCTTCCTGGGATTATACATAAGCTAAGTAATGATTTTTTTAAAATTTCAGAATATTACAGGGTATAAGTGTTTGGGTTACATGAATTGCGTTTATACACTTTGAGTTACAGTTGTGTCCCTGACCCAGATAGTAGTGTGCATTGTACAGATAGGTGTGAATTTACTCCTCCCCCCAGTCCCCTCCTACCTGTTCACGTTCTGTTGAGTTTTACTACCACACAGCTGTTGACTGATAAGTTCTAATTTAACAGTGAATACCAGGCTGTTTTGCTTACTGTAGCCTTATAGTGTAGCTTAAAGTCTGGCAAAGTGATGCCTCCTGATTTGTCCTTTTTGCTTAAGGTTGTTTTGGCTATTTGGCCTATTTTCTGGTTCGATATAAAGCATAGAATCATTTTTTCTAGATCTGTGGAAAATGATGTTAGTATTTTAACGGGGACTGCATTGAATCTGTAGATCACTTGAGGTAGTATAGACATTTTAACAATGTTAATTCTGCAGTTCCATGAGCATGATGATTTTTCCTTCTTTTCTATTTAAAGTGTGTGCATGTGAGTATCTGTGTTGTTTCTTGTTCTCTAGAAAACAAATGTTTCCTAATCAATCAACTGCCAGAAATTAAAAAAAAATAAGGAAAAATTCAAATTGTGAATGTGAGTTTCTCTACCTATAAACCAGACAAGAAACACACAACCCAACTTAAAAAGTGAGCCAAAGATTTGAATAGATATTTCTCCAAAGAATATAAATGGTTAATAAGCACATGAAAACATGCATCAGGGAATTGCAAATAAAAAGAATGAGATACCGCTTTATACTCACTAGGATGACTATAATAAAAAAAATCAAATAATAACAGGTATTGGTAAGAACGTGGAGAATTAGAACCCTTAAACATTACTGGTAAAATGTAAAATGGCACACCCACTTTGCAAAACATTCTGGCAGATCCTCAAATGGTTAAACAGTTATAATATGACCCAGCAATTCTACTTCCAGGTATTGGGCAAACAGAAGTAAAAATGTGTACACAAAAATTCACATACCAATGTTTATAGCAGCATTACTCATAATGGTCAAAACTGGAAACAGGCCACATTTCCATCTCCAGTGACAGAGCAAACAAATAGATAAAAATGTGATATAGCCACACAATGGAATGTTTTTGGCCATAAAAAGTAATAAAGTATTGACAAACATTACAACATTGATGGGCCTTGGAAACATCATGTGACGTGAAAGAAAGCCAGTCACAAATATTACATGATCCCATTAACATGAAATATCCAGAATAGGAAAATATTTAGAGACAAAAAGCAGATTTGTGCTTCCTCAGGCCTGGGAGGCTGGGGGCTGGTGGTCTAAGAGCTAAAAGATGTGGGTTTCTATTGGAGGTGATGAGAAAATGGAATAAAAGTGAGTAACTATGAACAAGAAAGTGGCTACATAAGTTACTGTAGATTCATACCCGTGGAATATTGTGCAGTCATTTAAAAAATAGAGCTATTTTTTACTCTGAAGGATTTCTACAAGGTATTCTTGAAGAAAGGCAAAATAACATCTCATTGTTATAAAAACTACAAAAGATAAAAACCATGTGTCTGTGTAGGTCTGTGCAGGTTACATGTATTATGAGCACGGCGGAATGTATGTGTAGGAAGGGGTGTGTGCTAAGTAACATGGGTTACCCCGGTGGCTGTGCATGTTGGGGAGCAGTCATGTGGATATAAAGGAGAGGGGGGAGGGAAGGAATACAACGCTAAAGAGGAAAAGAAGGTACCGAACTTAAAACACAATCCCCACCAAATCGTTGCACGACCAGATTGACCACCATTTCTCTGCCACGTCTTCTGAGCGTACTGTGTGATTTAACAGCCTGTGAGGGAGAGACTACTATCTCCACCTGTGCATTATCCCCATTCAAGTTTGAGATTATTATCTCCATTTTCTCCAGATGGGGAAACTGAAGTTCGGAAAAATTAAATAAATAGCGTGCAAACCTATTTACTGGTGTGATTTTGATCAGCGAGGGCTCCCACCTGAGATTTGTTTAGGCTACCAAGCCTGATTGTGCCTCACACACACACCAGGAAGGTATGAAATGGTTTATGAAATGAGGATTTCAGGGGAGAGCAAGCCTGGCTTCTCGGGCTGATTTGAAAATGGGTTGAGAGAGCTGGGAAAGGACAGGTTGGGGTTTTTATGGGGGTTCGGATTCCCACAGGCAGGAAGGGGCTTGCATGGTGTGACTTTCTTCCTGCCAGTGCCAACGGGAGGGAGCATGGGGCCTTCTCAGGAGCTTGCCCAGAAGAAGGGCAGAAGGGAAAGACGGAGAGCTGACACTTAAAAGCTGTCAGCAAATATCAAACAACAGCCTCAGATTTTTTATTACAAATGATTAAAAAATTATGCATGCCCATGTTTAAGAAAAATGTTTAGTGTTATATCTGGATATGTGTATGTGATTCTCTTGTTATAATTAAAACAATTTAAATGGCTAAGTTTTTTTCTTAATACCATTCAGTGATAATTGCCAAATTAAAGTCATGCATGTAACATGCAAGACCAGATCCCTTAAATTTTAAAGTCTTGAGTAATATTTGTTTCCAAAAATTACACAGCCAACTTATGAATTTCTTCATATAACTATTTAATGAATGCTAACCACTCTGAAAGATGAATCTTATTAGAATGGAAGCTCTGAGAATGACTAGTGAGTCTTTTCATCACTTTAGAGCACAGATATAACTGTGCCTCAGAAGAGTAGAAACTTAATAAATGAATGGGGAAAAAAACTTGATAAACTTGATAAATTTTATCTTAAAAACAAAAACCAAAAGTTAGATGTGATTTGTGAAGAGTTGGTAAGAAATACCAACAAGTTGTATACATCCTAGTGGTAATAGGATTGTTCAAGAATTTATATTATAAGAACTCAAATAGTAATTTAACTCTATCTTGGAATCGTTTTTTTAATTGTGGAAAACAATTATTTTTAACACGTCAAATTTTGAACAGTTATCAGTAATATTTAATAATGTTAAATCATTTCTTGTATTTACTTGGAATTTCTAATGGCAAACTCAACAGTATTTCAGAGGAAAGAATAATGAAATATAAGTGAATACATGGTATACTTGTTAACATATGCAGAATTCATATCAGAATCTTTTTTAGAGGCTGGAGCTACTGGTAGGAAAAGAACATGTTGCCAGCGACCTTTCCATATTAAACTTTTTATTAAAACTGAGTCTTTACAACACTGTCATGTTCCACAGTCAAATATTTAAAAAAATTTCCATATGCAATTATTGGCACACAAATTTAAGAACATAATTATAACGAAGCTAAATCTCTGTATCTGTATATCAATTTAGATATATATCTATATAGATATATATCTCTCTCTTAATTTATATCAATGACCTGGAATACCTGAGTTTTCAAGTTACTGGTTTTCCAGATAGTAAAAAACACCCTCCATCCATTTCATAAACGACATGGCAGACCTAGAGAGAGTAGCTTTGGTTGATAGACGCTGTCCCCAAAGATCAAACGGAAGTCCTCCTCCATAGGATTAAGGATTCTCTTCAGAGGCTTCTTCCAAGTGGAGGTCGGTATGTGATGTAAGGAATGATTCCCACGTAGCAAGGCACTGAATAACAGAAACATACCAAGAAGTGAGCATCAAAAGTTCCCTTTTGGTGTAAAAGCATTAACAAATCCTGACATGTCTGTTCCTATAGCAATCTGCCCTACTCCTTCCCCGCCCCCGGCTTGCCAGAATCCTTGTCATTTTCTACATATTTTAGTTCTTAATGGGGGGTAGTTCTTCCTAAATAAGGGAAAAACCATTTAATAGTGAAAAGATTAGCAAGAATTTGTGTGCTGAAATAATTCACTATTATCCCATTATTAGGAAAGAAGCCAGAGCTCTAAATTTTAGAGAAGAAGGTGGATCCTTTTGGATCTGAGAAGCAGGCACAGGCATCAAGGCAGAGCACTGATGAAATGTGTGTCCTTCAATCCGATTTGAATCCCACTGCATTAATGTTAGTTTGGGAACGTGGATTAGCCTTTATTCTAGTTTCTTCAGCTGTAAATTGGGATAATGACAGTACTTACCACTATGGCAACTGTGAAAATTTTATATAGTCTATACAAATATCTACACACAATGCCTGGCCAAAATAAATGCTCAGAAGGTAGCAAGTCTGATGGTCTGCTGGGAGTGGGATTGGAGGAATCCCACTTGGTAAGAATTGGTCATTACTGTGCCAGAGGAAATGAAATGGGATTGGAAGGGTTTGAAGGTGGTGGGGTCACCCAATCATAAACACAGCCTGCTTGATTTTTGTCCAGGGCTGATCCTCTTAATAGACTCCTCTCAGGTACTGGTATGAAGTTCATCTACAGCAAAATTTTTTTCTTCTAAAACATACTTATTTTAATGCATATTTAGTCTAAGTTATAATTAGCTAGGGAAGAAATTATGCTTTTTCTCAAATGAGGTTATGTTGCTATATATATATATATATATATATGTATGTTTCTATAAATGAGGTCAGACAGTTAAGTTTATGAACTGATCTTAGAAAAAGTGCTCTATACTTCACTGCTGAACGTCATGATGCCCACCTTTGAAATAGTCCTCTTGGCCATGTGGTGACCATAGTGATTTTCAGCACTGAGGTATGGTGCACTTTTTTTGGGACGAGTTCGTGAACTTACTTGTCCGACCTCACAGTATACTCTGAAGCCAGACTAATTAATAACAGTGGTCTTCTTGGCTAAACCATGTCCATGTCACTTTTTTATTTTCCTCTACTCCTTGTACAGCCTCAGCGTGTGCATTTCTGAAAAACGGTACTAAGTGAGAGATCAGAGATTTCTCAGACACTATAAAAACTCAAAATGTCCAAAGCTGCTAAATTACAGGTGTGCTGCATTCCAAACGCATGCATGTATATATACAGGCGTGTGTGCACGTATATACACACATGCAGTGGTTTTCAAACTGAAAATTTATAATATGGGGAGTATTATGCAAAATCAAGTTTTTATGAAGATGATATACAGCTATTTAATTATAAGATAGTCTCTTAGAAGAGCCTAAGAAATTCATCATACAGCCAGAAGATGTACATTTGCATGAAAATAGTAAAAAATACTGCTGACAGACCTATTTGTCAAATAAAAAAAGATACTGGGTAAAAATTTTGTGATATATTTATTTTGAAGGCCAGGCTTAGAGTAATGCAGATCTCATTAGAATAGTCACTTCTATTAAGACTTTAAGAAATATTTTTGCTTTTAAAAGGTTTAGAAGGTACTGGGAGCCAAGTATGCTCCAAGCACAGTCACCGTAATGAATCTGTCTGGGACTTGCTTTTCTCCTCCAATAAATTTACCAACTTTCTGATATCTGCTTACTCAGACATATAATAATAACAACAACAACAACAACAACCACCTGTCTCATAGGGATAGAGAAAAAAATAAGAGAGGAGTGGGCAAGGAGTGGGTAAGGAAGAGAGAGAGTTAGACAGTTTTACAGGAATGAACTGGTAAGACTTCCTCGTACCCAGCACAACAGATGATACCAGATGTCTTTAAATAAATACACCTAAATTACTATACCCATTAAAGATCACAAAAGACACATACTTCATATTTAATATGTTTTTCTATTTTTGGTTCCTAAAGTAATTTATAATTGTCCAATCTATACGTGATTTGGAGAGTGGCAGGGTGGGCATAAAAATCCATTCATTCAATAAATATTTTTGAGTTCTTAAAATATGCCAGGCATGAAGATATGTATTAGGAAATGGACCTTGACTTCATAAAATGTGATTTAGCGAGAAACACAAGTAAGCAGATAAAAGCAACAGCAGAGTCCATAACATTATAAAGTATGATGGTAGTGAACAGCGGTTAATCTAAGTTAGAATAAGGGGTTCTAACTAATGTTTCCTCGTGCAAGTGATCACTCAGTTGAGACTGAAAGATAAGCAGAAGGTGAGCCCCGTACATCTCTGCATGTTTGTGGAAGAGCAACTTGGAAAAAAAAAGTAGAGTGATGAGGGGCGGGGCCTGTGGCTCAAAGGCGTAGGGTGCTGGCCCCATATACTGGACGTGGCGGGTTCAAACACGGCCCTGGCCATAAAACTGCAAAAAAAAAAAAAAAAAAAAAAAAAAGTATATGAGCAAGAACTTGGGCCCAGGATTTCTGCTACTAATCACAATGGTGGGACTGGGTTAGACTCTTCTGACTAAATAAATAAACAAGGCAGACACAAATTAAATGAAACAGTATTTTCATGACCCTGGACAACAGGAAACAACAGAGATTGATCCCTGAGAAAAGAATCAAATGTGGCTTATCAAATGAGGGTTATCCTCATGATAGGGGCTGAATTCTGTTCCCTACAAGTCACATGTTGAAACTCCTAGCACCTCAGATGTGACTTTAACAGGACGCAAGGCCTTTAAAGAGGGAATTCAGCTAAAATAAGGCCAGAGGGCTGCACCTTAACTGAATCTGACTGGTGTTCTTATAAGAGAGAGAGATTTAAACACACAGAGAAACACCAGAGATTGGAACAAAAAGAAAAGACCATGTGAAGACACAGCAAGAAGGCCAGCGGGGGCCTTAGACAAAATCACCCTGCTTATACCTGGTTTGATCTTGCTTCCAGAATCTGTAACTGGGATAAAAAAATTGCTGCTGTTTAATCCACCTGATCTCTGGTGTTTTCTTACGACATTCCTACCAATCTGATATATCAGCTCACTAGGCCATGGGGAAGGGAGAAGGAACTTAGATATTATCTGGCTCACTCCCTCAGTTGAAGAGATGGAGCCGAGAGTCAGAGAAAAATGCAGCAGGAGTTTGTAGACCAGAATACCAGAGAAGGGAGAGGCGCACAGAGAGGAAACCCGGAGATGTGCACAGGGCGCCCCAGGAACACTCAGCACAGCACTGCATGTGGGGAACCTATCTGAGATGGGAGAGGAAGCCTTAGAAAGGGTTGAACAGCACCCAGCATTCTCAGAGGGCCTGGAATGGTGCAGCCCCACATCAAGCAGACCATACAATCACAGCATTCCAGAGATCCTGGGTAGGATACATGGAGGTGTCTTGCCTCAATGTGGGAAATAATTATTCCTAGACTAAAAGCTAAATTGTTAGGTGCCACCGAACAATTTTTAAAAGCAAGACCCTAAAGATTCAAACTGTTTCCAGATAACGGAGTCTCAGAACAAGGATTAAGAATGGTTATAGGAAAACAAAATACCCAACATACAACAAGGTAAAATTCACAATGTTTGACATCCGATTAAGATTACGGGGAATGCAAAGAAGCACGAAAATACAAGCTCTAATGAGAGTAAAAATCAACCAATCAAAACTGACCTGGAGTTGACAATGATGGTAGAATCAGCAGAAAAGGAAATTAAAAAAATGACTGTGCCCAAGTTTCTAATGCTGAAAGAGTTAAGAAAGGCCTGGCCTAAATTGAACACCCAGAGCTGAAAATTACAGTGTATGACATGAAATATACCCTGGAAAGGATTAACGGAATGTGAAACAATGCTTAGAAGAGCAACTCCTATGAAATAGCTAAAACACGAACATACACAGAAAAAAGAATCAACAACAACAACAAAAGAAATAACATCACTGAGCTATTACAACTTGAAATAGCAAAATGTACATGCAATTAGAATCGCTAAAAAGGTGAGAGGCAGAAAAAGCATTTGAAAATAGAAAGGCTAGTATTTTTCCAAACTGGATAAAAATGATAAAATCCATGAACCCCAAACCTAAGATATAAGAAGAAAAATGCATAAAGCCACTTTATAACCAAATTGCTCAAAACAAGTCATTAGAAAAACATTTAAAGAAGTCAGAGAAAAGCACTAATGTGACGTTGAAAGGAAGAAAAACTAACAGCATTTCTCCCCCCAAAAAATATAAGGAAGAAGACAGAGGACCATGTTGTTAAAACAGTGAGAAAAAATAAATACTGGGAATCTGGAATGCTATGCCCAACAAAAATATCTTTCAAAATCAGAGGTGGAATAAAGGTGTTTTCAGGGATACCAAAGGTACAAAATTTATCACCAGTAATCACACTAGAAGATACAATTTTTTTAAAAAAAGTTCATCACAGATACAAAAAATGTGACCAGATAAAACTATAGATTTATACGAAGGAATAGAGAACATGAGATATAATAATTATATGCGTATATATAATATAAACTTTTCTTATTAGTTAAATTTATTTAAATATAATTGGCTACTTAATTAAAAATAGTAACAAGAGTTTGTATAGCTTATACAGAGTGGCCATCAAGTTCAAGTGCAACTTTACACCCACCTTGTATATGAGGTTGGATAATTAAGTTTGTAAACTCATTCTAGAAGAAGTGCGACATCCCTCATTACTGAATATCACAAAGGTCTCCTTCTATGCACTGTTGCCAGGGCCTACTCCACCTTTCAAAGTAATTTTGGAATGACTTCTTTTCTAGAATGGTCGTCACAGCTGTTGTCATACAAGTTCTCACAATTAAGTTCAGAAACTTGTCCTAGAAAAGAAGCTACATACCTCATTGCTGAATACTGCCACAGTCCCCAGATGGCCAAGGAGAATACTGAATATTGCCACAGTCCCCAGATGGCCAAGGAGGATACTTTGAAGGTGACCATAGTGATATTCAGCAATGAGTCTGTAGTAGCACTTTTTCTAGGACGAATTCGTGAACTTAATGGTCAGACCTCGTACATACAAGTAAAATATGTGACAGAAATAGCATGAAGGCCAGGAGAATAGGAATGAAAAAACACAATTATACATTCTTGCATGATAAATAAAGAGGCATAATATACTTGAAAATAGATTACGATAAATTTAAGATACATATAATAAATCTGAAGGTAAATACTACAAATACAGAACAAAGGGTTATACAGAATATTCCAAGAAAATATGTCAAATAAAACCACATAAAATTGTTTATTAATCTAAAAGAAGGCAAAGAGGAAAATGGGAACAATGACCAGAAGGGACAAATAAACACCAAACAGCAAGGTAATAGACTCATGCTAAACATACCAATAATCAGTTTAAAAGTCTACAGATAGCATAAACACACCCAGGAAAGAGGTGGATTGTCTACTGAATAGATTCATCTGTATTCTGTTTAAATTTCTTACAAACATTTTAAATATAAGGACATAAATAGGTTAAAATTAAAAGGATGAAAAAAATAGACAATAAAACACTTGTCAAAAGGAACATTAGAATAGCTACATTAACAACAGAGTATGGAGATTTCAGAGGAGAGATCATTATCAGAGGTGAGGAAGATCATTCCATAATTATAAAAGGGCCAATTCATCTAGAGGACTTAATTTGAAATGTTACATGTAATGAGAGAGTTTCAAAGTACATGATACAAAAACTGACAGAAATGCAAGGAGAGACACAAACCCACAATTATAATTGATTCTGATATCCTCTCTTAGGAACTGATGGAACATATGGACGATCGGCAGTTAGACAGAAGATTTGAGCCACCCATGATCAAGTTACCTGATCTTGACAGAATAAAAGTGAAATACACACTTCCTGTTGTCTAAACATACATTTATCAAAAAAGACCAAATTTGGGGCTATACAAGAAGTCCTAATACATTCTAAAAGGTCTAGTCACATGAAGTGTATTCTGAACATAATGGAATTAAAGTAGAAATCAGTAATGGAAAGATATATGAAAAATCCTCAAATATTTGAAGTATAAATGGGATAGTTATGAAAGGCCTTGTATCAAAGAAGAGATGAAAATATTTCAAATTGTATATAAAACCAACACATATTTGTACTCCATGACTGCATGAATGTACACAGCTATGATTTAATAAATAAATAAAAGAAAAATTAGAAAGCATTTTGAACTGAATGAAAATGAAAATAAAATATACAGGGTGGACATAAAGTTCGTGTGCAATTTTGAGGACACCTGTCCTAGAATATAGGAATATTTAGCACTAAATGCCTGTTATTAAAAAAGGGGATTGGTCTAAAATCTATGACTTGGGCAGGCATCTACATTGAAAACTAAAAATCAGAAAAGATGAGGTTGGGAATCAATGAAAGTGAAAAGGAAAAAAATAAAGAAAAATCAATGAACCTAAATGTTGGTACAATGAAGAAATTTATGCCCATACATTTGACAACATAGATAATGGACCAATTCCTTAGAAGACACAAACTACCAAAACTTAACTCCAGAAGAAAGAAATAACCCAGGTGAATCTGAGTGTGTAACAAAATATCTTCCTACAGAAACAAAAAACATTCCAGGACAAGAAGTCTGTGTAGGTGAATTCTAGCAAACATTTACAGAAGAAATTATACTAATTCTGCATATTCCAGATAACTGAAGATATAGGCATGCTTTCCAACAAACCCACACCTAAAACATTACACAAAAAGAAAATTACATGTAAATATTAGTCATAAACACAAAAAGCAAAAGTACTAAACAAAATTTTAGCAAGCCAAACCCAGCAACCAATATTAAGAATTATACATTATGACCAAATGGGGCTTATCTCAGAAATACAAGGTTAGATAAGCATTCAGGTATCAATCAACTGACTATATTAAATGCAATCTCATCTCAACAGACACAGAGAAAGCATTCCCCCAAATTCTAGCATCCGTTACTGATTCAAAAATGTCCAGCAAAGTAAGAATAGACTTCTATAAACTGAGGAGAAACATGTACAGGTAACGTCATATGAAGACATGAAATAAATACTAGCTGTTATTAGTATTTTATCACATTTGAATGCCAAGAAAAAAGAAAGAAATCATAACACAGCTTTATAAATATTCACAAATCTTTTTAACAAATTTTGAGTATAAAAAAAGGAAACTAAAAAACTAAGACGCAACTTTTAGAAATATATCCATGATGTTTACAAAACAGAAAACTATTCTGGGTTGGGAGGGCTGAGAGAGAACAGAACCACACTTCACATTTGGGGAGAGTGCTCCGTTTCCCTTCTCTCTGCGAGAGCTCTCTGGTCTCGTCTCTGCAAATCTGTAGACAATCTAGCATCTGTTACCCCGCAGGGAAGCCCAAGGCAATTCCTGCTTTCTGACAATAACATATCTTTTTGTTACCAGCAAAACTATTTAAAAAAAAAAAACAAAACTTCTGAATGTTTTCAAGGTAGAATTCAAAATGAAATTCTGAGCAGTCTGCTCTATTTAGAATACCTGTCAAATAAGAGATGCAAATGCACCAAAGATGGCATTAGTCCTCAAGTGAACAAACCTCTATCACTGTCATATTCTGCTTGCACTATGCTAGTTTAATAAAGGTGTAGGTAGGGTATTCCATAGGCACTCACGCTGATGAGTGTGTGTATTAACATTTTTTGTACAAGAACACTAAAACATCTTAAAAGAGACAAATCAGCTATTTAACTATCTCCTTACCATCCTCCATAATACAGAAAGAAAAATGATGTGTTTTGAAATATAAAACATTACAGCGCCATTAGTATAGAATAGCCACAAAAATAACAACTGCTATATTGAAATGAATCCTTGGTCAGGCATTATGCTGAGTGCTTTAAATAGATCACCTTCTCAACCCTCATAATAACTCTTATAATTCCTGTTCTATCGATGGGAAAGCTGAGATGCAAATGGCTTAAGGATGTTTATGATATTACAGATCTCATAAATGATACAGCCAGTATTTATTCATCCACATGTGGAGAATAACCAATCTCTTGAGTTATAACCAGGTACATTTAATACATCGCAGGACCATCAGAATGAGATGTCTTTTACACAGCGGAAGGAGGGGAGGGCAATTTTAGAAAGGAAGGTTGGTATGAAAATGTTATGACTGCAGGGGCGTTCGGTAAGATCAGATTTTAAGAAAAAGCACACACAGAAGTTCACTGTATGGAAATCAATTTCCTCACATCTCATGAAAATTCTTTATGTGTTTCCAGGAGCACATAAATACTTTGAAGACGACTGAGTCAAGACCCCCCAGGCATATGGTAAGCGCTCTGTAAGTTCAGGTGACTATAAAGAAGGAATATATTGAGCAACTGACGCCAAGATGCTGGTCATCAGAAAAACTGTATTTTTCTATCTGAATACCAATCAACAGATATCTTTGATTTCTACAGCTCTCTAAATTTGTTAATGTTAAGTTTTTCCCTAAAAGCTGGATCCCCACTCATGTTGCTAAATAGTAAGATTTCTGGGTCTGCAAAACTGAGGATTTGTTCTTAAACTACTGTGTTTCCCTGAAAATAAGACACTGTCTTATATTTATTTTTTCTCGAGAAGACACACTAGGGCTTATTTTCAGGGGATGTCTTCCTCTCTATGCTGAAATGCATGGTCTTATTATTACTGGGTCTTACTATCAGGATAGGGCTTATATGTAACAAATGCATAGAGATCATGCTAGGGCTTATTTTTCGGGTAGATCTTATTTTAGGGGAAACGCGGTATGTGTACATGCAATGCAGTGTAAACCAGATTGAAATTCCTAGTTTTTGGGATCAAAAACCTGCTTCATTTTTTAAAGCAGGTCCTTTATGAAGTTGTTTATTTGTTTTGGGTTTGTTTGCCCATCAACTTTATTTACCCTGACAGATAAAATTGTGTTTATCATGTATAACATGAGGTTTTGAAGTATATACAGTTGCGTATCTCCTATCTGAAATGCTTAGAACCAGAAGTGTTTTGGATTTCAGATGTTTTCAGATTTTGGAATATTTGCATTATATGTACTGGTTGAATATTCCAAATCTAGAAATCTGAAATGCTCCAATGAGTATCATGTTGGTACTGAAAAAGTTTGAAATTTTGGAAACATTTCAGATTTTAGATTTTGGTATTTGAGATGTTCAACCTGTATACATTGTGGAATGGTTGGGAAATTGGTTGTTTGAAATCCTACCTTGTGACTGTTTCCCTAATACGTAATTTGTTTTAGCTATTCATATTCAAGCTTTGTTTTACATTATTTTGATCATTTTTTTAATCTATGGTAATTCTCAATCTGCTTTTCTGTATGTATTTTATTAAAAAGATGGATAATGCACTCTAAAACTTTATTCTTTGCAATACAAAATACTTAACTTCATTGACTTCCTTAGTTTTCTCAGAATTTATGTATACCAAGCACTTCCATAACTTTGAAGAAATTACAATCTAGATGTTTCATTATTCATTCTTTTCTTAGAAACTAAATTTTTTTCTTACCATCCAGAGATAATTTTGATTAGTAAGAGAGGTTTGAGAGCTGTTTTGTTACCAAACATCAGTTATAGAAGTCCTTAAATTCCTTTCTAAATTTCAGAAAACTTTTTTTTTTTTAAAGACAGAGTCTCACTCTGTCGCCATAGATAGAGTGCTGCCATGGCATCACAGCTCACAGCAACCTCAAACTCTTGGGCTTAAGTGATTCTCTTGCCTCAGCCTCCCAAGTAGCTAGGATCACAAGATGCCTGCCACAATGCCCAGCTATTTTTTGGTTGTAGTTGTCATTGCTGTTTGGTAGGCCTTGGGCTGGATTCGAACTCACCAGCTCCAGTGTTGTGTGGCTGACATACTAGCCGCTGAGCTATAGGCACCAAGCCAGAAAAGTTAACTTTTGAAATATCATTGTACTTCTGAGAAGGGGAAGGAAATTGAGGCTTTTTTCTGAAGATTATAGAGGAGGGTTTTATTAACATTTTTGGCCAGGCAGTTCTTTGATGTGAGGGGTGCTGTCCTGTGTGTTGTACAAAGTTTACCAAAATCCTTCTCTCCCATCCACTGGTGACAGTAGTACTACACCATTTGTAACAACCCCAAATGTCCCTTGGGTGGGGTGGCGTGCAGGGGAGTCACTCCTAGGTAAGATTCATTGTTAAAAAAAGATGTCTGTTGTTCACACAGCTGCCTGTCATTTTGTCTCTCACGCATTACTAACTTCTATTTCTTACGTGACTACAGATCAGGGTGTTATGGACAGAATGTGTAAGAGCAAGAAATGTATTGTTTTTTTGTTCCCCCGTCACAATCCCTCCTTGCCCTGAGGGAAGGTCACTTATTTTTAAAAAGTCAAATATCGTTTAAAATTTCATAGCTTTAAGTTAAAGGTAAAATATAAATGGGGAGTAGAAATCTCCTATTTAAAGAAATGTCAATTTAGCATTTTAGTAAGACTCACAGATTTCCTTTTCCACTTGACTGTACGTATTTTACCCATCTAAAACCTGCCTATACTCCAAAAGGAATTCAAATAAATTAAAATTGAAAACTGTAAATGTGCCAAACAGAACAGAAACCTATTGAAAGATATAGAAAAATAGGTATTTGTAGGAATCTGTAACGAAACTGCTATAGTTGAACTTTGTGTTTAGTTCTGAGGTTCTAAATGACAAACCACAAAAGTAAAGATACTATTAAGTTATTGTTAGGAAGTAACACAGCTGACTTGGTTACGACCTATAAAGTTGTAAACTGTATTGCATGGAATATAATACTTATTCCCTTGTCCTTTTTCCCCCAAGATAAAGTGAAATCTTTTCGTGCCGCTCTGCAAGAAGAAGAACAAGCCAGCAAACAAATCAACCCGAAGAGACCCCGTGCCCTTTAAATCGGCATTTGCTGCTAAAGGATCCCCATAACCTCACTACTGTAACATAAAATGGTTCAGCTGTAAGGGCCATTTGAAAGTTTGAAATTTTTAAGTGTCTGTGGAAAATGTCTTGTTCTTCACCTGAATGACATTTCAATTTTGTGAAACACTCCTTTGTCTACAAAATGCTTCTAGTCCAGGAGGCACAACCAGGAATTGGAATTAGTGAAGCATTTTGTTTCCTTTACCCAAATAGTGATTTACTTTTGGAGATCCTTGCCAATTTTGTTTTCTATATGAAGATGATGGACTTGATCCAGAGGTGGATAGTAAGGGGAAGCCACAGCATTTCCTTTTAACTCGGTTCAATTTTCGTAGCAAGACTGAGCAGTTTGAAATCCTTGCGTGCATGCATACCTCATCAGTGATTGTACATACCTTGCCCACTCCCGGAGACAGCTGTGCTCACCTCTTCTGCTTTGTGCCTTGACTAAGGCTACTGACCCTAAATTTCTGAAGCACAGCCAAGATAAATTACATTCCTTATTTGTCCTTGTAAATTACCTTTGTGTGTACATTTTTACTGTATTTGAGACATTTTTTGTGTGTGACTAGTTAATTTTGCAGGATGTGCCATATCATTGAACGGAACTAAAGTCTGTGACAGTGGACATAGCTGCTGGACCATTCCATCTTATATGTAAAGAAATCTGGAATTATGATTTAAAACCATATAACATGTGATTATAATTTTCTTAGCATTTTCTTTGTAAAGAACTAAAATATAAACTAGTTGGTGTATAATAAAAAGTAATAAAATTCTGAGAAGAGTTTTATCTTAGGAAAATACATATATATGCAGTGTGTGTGCCAGTGTGGTATTAACAAGACTAATAGTGCAATTTGATCCTTACCAATACATTTCTTAATTTGACATTTTCATGAACACCCAAAATATACCTTTTTTAATGTACCGTTAAGGGAAATTGGCTTCTGATGCATGAATACGAATATGTACATTGAGAGTAGTCCATAATAGAAGTTAGTTTAAGCCAAGTGTAGGCAGTACATAACTCTTGAAAAAGAATTAAGCTGAAAGAGTTGAACTTTGCCTTAAAAGAAAGGCAGATCTAACCCAAGCTCCATCCAGTACCAAATGTGAAATTTCACCATTTGTGAGAATCACCAAATTCTCACCAAGATTGGTGTAGGGTATGCTACTTTTTAAATGGCAGCACTTATTTTTACAGATTGCTATTCCCAGAAAAACTGGCCACTTTTCATGTAAATAATTTTGTTAAAAAATTTATATATCTCTCTAGGAGTTTTCTCTCAGTTCCCAGGATAGAGGCCAAGAGTAGTTTACCGATAAAAGATCTCCCAAGGATATCTTGTTTTGGTTTACTCTAGGGAACTAGCTCATTCATTTGGGCCAAAGGGAAGCTATGAACAGAGAGTCACATGAGCCAGATTCTTTATTTCACTGTTCATAAAACCCAGAGGGCAGTTGTGAAAGATCCTAACACCATCGTGGAAAGCTCTGTAAACATGAAATCTGAAACAAATGTCAATTTTCAGTTTGCTCATTAATCTATGGAATAAGTTTTAAGAGATAATTTACTTTAGTACAATCACCTTTGTTTTGGAAAGGACTCAGGTTTTATTGCAGTTGTAAAATATATTGTGTTTATTTCAAAGGGAAGAGGAAGTGTGGAGAACTGTTACTATTGGCCTGGCAGAGGCTGTTTAAAATCATAGTTTTTGAGAATAACCAATCTTCAAAGGGCAATAAAGACATGTGAACTTACTTATTGTAAAGCACAACAGATTAGCTTTAATTTATTATTTGCATTGGATGGGTACTATCTTTGGAAGTTATCTTTACAGATAAATATGCTGCCTTATACTGTAATGGCTCTATTCTGATTAGGAGTCAAGGTATTTAAAAAAATTCATACCAAAAAAGATCTTGGAGTTAGTATAATATGCACCTTTAGCTTTTACAAATAGGGAAAATTGAAGGTCAGAAAAGGGATTAAAACTCAGCAGTTCATCGGGTGCCCAACCAGCAGCCCATGGACAGCATGCTCATTTTACGAGGACTTTATTTATCTGTGGTGTCTGGATATCATGAAAAGTACCCACAGATCGTTTTTTGCTAATCAACTTCTGTTATTACATTTATGTATTTAATGTGTGGCCCACGACAACTCTTATTCTTCCAGTGTGCAGCAAAGGAAGAAAAAAAAAGGTTGTCCACCCCTGGTGTAGAGGGAAATAACCTAAGAAAGCTGAGTTAAATGGTAAAATGTTTCTGTAAGGATAGAGATGGTACAAATGAACTCTACAAAGTAGTTTGTGAAGTTAAAAAAAAACTATCCTTAGGTACAGTATTCATATGATAAAAGTGAATTGATGGAGCTAAGTAACTTTAATTTTTTTGTTTTGGAGTCAACATTCTATCATACTTTCTTTGACTTGAAAGCTGATAGTCCCTCTTAAAAATAATTAAGAATATGCATTATTTTAATTATGTGGTAAAATTTACTATGTAACTTCGAAGCCAAATTTCAAAATTTGGCTTTTGCTACATTAAGTGAAAATATTTCTTCTATTAAGTTACCTACAAGGAAAGCTAAAATCAATGCAGATACTTTTTATTAATTTTCTTATGTGTATAAGTAAAATAGCTACTATAATTCTTAGAGTATATTAATATCACTATTATACTGATTAAACATAGTAGCTAATAAAACTTGTTTATGGCATCTATTGAAATTCTTAATCTGACAGTTTTAAAATAGCTTAAAACTAAGCATCAGGTATATGAAAAGTACAAGAAATTTTAGTTGTCCATAGTCATGAATATTGGGAATGTGCAGCTATGGAGAAATGGCTCTTTTTTTAAAACTGAAAAAAGACTTTAATTATAAAATCTGTTTTGATTTACAAAACCCTTTGAAATTTTGCTAAACTTACACTTTTTTCCCCTAAATAAAAACGTAATTTTATAGTTACGTTATAGTAATTTCATTCTAGTTAAGCTTCAAGACTAGAGCTTCATGCACAGTATGGTGGCAAGTAGCAGATTCAAGCTAACCCAGAACCCTGATGTAGGACACACTGTGCCTCCTACATCATCATATGTATGGAAAAGAATGAGAGATGCAAAACAGAAACACTTTAAGAGACAATTGTTTTACTGTACATGTAAATAGCAAGAAATGGTATGGGAAATATGTGACCAGTGAAGCATATTTTAATGTTTTTACTACCTGAAGGACACAGCTGAAGTAAGAGGGCCTCACGGTTATAACACAGTAAATAGAAGAGTAACATCTATGATAAACTGTTAGAGATGATAAATCTATAAAGTTGTGCGTATCTGCGGCTCTTAAACTTGAAGGTTATGAGAGTAGATTGGACCCTGCCCTATGTAATATATTAAAACAAACCCAAACCAAACAAACGTAGGCACTTAGAAATGACCACCTTAAAAATTCAGAATTAGAAACAGTGACAATAATAGTATTAATGATCTAATAGAGCATAGGCAAGGTTCATTTTCTCAAATATTGAAAATACGTAATTGATTTCTTGACCTTGAAAAATTCTGTTTCCACTTAGGAAAAATGAATGCCTTCTGCATTAAATCCATGTAGCAACCTGAAAAAAAACCAAAATGGAATGGTATTGAAAAGCTAATTTGTGGCACATAATGCTGTATAATTCTTTATCTTTAATTCTAAAACTTGAACACATCAACATATTCGTGCAGTCTACCCACTCCTACCACTAGTTGTTAAAGAAACCTTAGTGCCCAACTAAATGTATAAGATACATATTGGTTAAAACCATGTCATGTTGGTGCCTCTTTCACATAACCTGTATGTCTTAAGCTATAATGAATTTGACTAAAATTATCTTAGACTTTTGCTATCCTAAGTCTAAGAGCTTAATGGCATTTGTTCCATTTTAACAAGGCAACTGAACAAGAGCTCCTTGGAATTAGAGGTAGAAATTAGAGGTAAAAATGACCCATCTTACATGCCCACTCTTCCTCTATGGGCTGTTATCAGGTTCAAGTTAAATACTCAACACCTGTTACCTTTGTTTTTTATTAGAGTCTAGTTAGCAAACTGCACATGCTCAATAACCTTGCGGAAATTTAGTGAGACTGGAGGAAGATAAAGATTTCTATTTAGGCCTGATACTATTTTTTAGGCTAGCCCATAGGAACAGGTCCAGGTAAATTTAAAATGTCTGAAAAAGCAAAGTAGGTGCTTATAGTGTTCAACACCTAGGACTACCATCAATAAAGAGTAGTCATGACAGCATTTGTCTTAGTAATACCGAACTGTGTTTCCAGCTTAGAGAAGGAAAACCAATGCCTTTTTTAACCGTCCACTCTCATTCAGCCTCTAGAGACCATGGAAACTTTTCTTACCAATATACTAACAAGGAGAGAACATAGAAGTTTTAATAGGGAATTGGCTAAAAGGGCAAGAACGTCAGAAAGTTAACATGTTGATTAAATAAAGGGTAGAATATAGGTTAATAAATTACCTGGGAAATTAATTGAAGCTTTACTGTTTCCTATCATAAGACTTGCTTAATTAAAGGAAAACAGATTCCGGTTTAAATTGCCCAGAAAATTATAACACTTTTTAACTGGATATGTGTGGAACTTGCCTTAGGCTACAAAACAATTAACTGTATTATCATGAAATGGATAATCAGGTATGACATTTCATGCTTAAGATCTATAATCCATTCCCAATGAGGAAACAGATCCAGTTAACCTGTATTGTGATTTTTGTGCCTCGTGGGCTACTTTGGTGGGACAAGCTAATTTATTAAGACTTAAGACTGTGAATGCGAGTTGAGGGAGGGAGCGGGAAGGGAGGATGATGTACACCACAACACTTTAACACAGAGGCGAACTTCTGGCTCAGACTGTTCTATTCTTAAGAAAATGTTCATTCTGCTGCAGCTAACTAGCCTCCATCTTCTACACCAAATACTGTTCCATGCCATGGAAGTGCTATGCAACAACTCTCCCAGGTAGCACCTTATACCGCTTAAAAGCCTTTAAATCATCTGAAGGTATCACAGTAAAAACAAGAAAATGTAAACACTTAGGAAAACAAAACTGTAATTACCTGATGAAGTCATCTATGTCCATGGAACGGGCCCGTTTGTCACTAAAACCTGTGCTGGTTAGGATTTGCTGTATTTTATCTGCTATGCTGAAATCTTCTGGTATTACCTATCAATATAAGATTCAGAATAAATGAACAACCTATCTTTAATGAAGTCATCATGACTCTTTTTTTTTTTTTTTAAGTTCAGTAAGTCATGAAACAGTCACTTAATAGTCACTTTTAATTTATCTGTTAGGACAGTTTGGTTGTGTATGACTTGGATCTCTAGTTAAGTGGCTGATCTTACCACAACAAATACGCAGTGTATCTTGAATGACTAATCATGTAATTGGCATTTTTCTTTAAAATTATGAAATAGTTTTCAGTTTCAAACTTCATAAAATAATTAAAACTAAAATTTGGGGCTTATTTTTGAGACAGTATCTTACTGTGTTGCCTGAGGCTAGAGTGCCATGGCATCAGCCTAGCTCACAGCAACCTTAAATTCCTAGATTCAAGTGATCCTCCCCTGAGCAGCTGGGACTACAAGCACCTGCCACAAAGCCTGGCTAAGTTTTATATTTTTAGTAAAGAAGGGGTCTTGCTCAGGCTGGTCTTGAGCTCTTAAACTCAAGTGATCTTCCCACCCCACCCCTCAGCCTCCCAAAGTGGTAGGATTACAGGTGTGAGCCACTGTGCTTGGCCTATAAACTAAATTTTAAAGCAGCCATTACTCCTTTAAAAATAACTCACATTTTCTTGCCACAGATTTCACCTAACCAGTTCATTTTTTCAAAGAGGTTACCTCTCCAACTTTCGAGAAACTTAATTTTCATCTTTTATCCAAAGATTTTTCTTAATCCAGCTTAATATATTTTTTTTTACTTAGGTAGATTAAATAATGACTTTTTGCCCATAAAAGAGAAAAATGGAAATAATATATACAATCATAAGAAATACAAAGGAAATTTGCCTACCTCTACTTTAATTAAATTGAAAGCTAAAAAGTTAGCAAACATTACTTCTTGTATGTATAAATGGATATATACTTGTTTAAAGAAAGTGTTAAGGCTGTACACCTGTAATCCTAGTATTCTGGGAGGCCGAGACAGACGGATTATTTGAGCCCAGGAATTTAAGACCAGCCTCAGCAAGAGCAATACTCCATCCCTACTAAAAATAGAGAAAACTAGCCAGGCATTGTGGTGTATGCCTGTAGTTCCAGCTACTCAGGAGACTGAGGTAAGAGGATCACTTGAGCCTAAGAGTTTGAGGTTGCTATAAGCTATGACACCATGGCACTCAGAGTGAGACTCTGTCTTCAAAAAAAACCCAAAAACTTCACAGAGGTCAGGCACAGTGGCTCATGCCTGTAATCCTAGCACTCTTGGGAAGTCAGAGCAAGTGGATTGCGTGAGCTTAGTTCAACATCAGCCCGAGCTCGAGCGAAACTCTGTCTCTACTAAAAAACAGAAAAATTAGCCAGGCATTGTGGCTGGTGCCTGTGGTCCCAGATACTTTGGAGGCTGAGGAAGGAGGATCATTTGAATCCATGAGTTTCAGTTGCTGTGAGCTGTGATATCGTAACACTATGCAGAGTGACAAAGTGAGACTGTCTCATAAATACATACATAAAAATAATAAAGTGTTGCTACATGAATCTACAACTTTGAGGAATTACAACTGCTAAATCTGACCTTTTTTTTTTTATCATGAGTCTTTGTCGCTCGGTAGAGTGCCGTGGTGTCAAAGGTCACAGCAACTTCAGAGTCTTGGGCTCAGGTTATTCTCTTGGCTCAGCCTCCCAAGTAGCCGTGACTATAGGCACCTACTACAACATCCAGCTGCTTTTATAGACAGGGTCTCGCTCTGGCTTAGGCTGGTCTTGAACCTGTGTGCTCAGGCAATCCACCCACCTTGGCCTCCCAGAGTGCTAGGATTACAAGTGTGAGCCACTGTGCCCAGACTTAAATCTGATTCTTGACATGACTAAAAACAACTGTCAATATTTAGAGAGGAGAGGGTGGAATAATGTTCCACAGAATACATAGCAGTACTGACTTGCCAGAATTCAAGTCACAATTTTGCTAGTTATGCATTATACTACTACATTTCAGCAAGATCCTATGGAATGTACAAAATAAGGACTCTCATAATGACAGGTTTGAAAAAAATATAGGACATTTTAAAAGAAAAATCAATGAAACTACAGAAACATTTTCTACTTACAGTGTTATGGATTGAACAATGGATTCTGTAGTTTTTTTCCAGTAGCTGTTGCACTGCACTTGATCTATAGCATAAAAAAATTACATTACTGTTATTGTTTCTCAGATTATAGACATAATTTCTTTTTAGTTTAGATGAAATTAAATCTATATCTCTTATGGCAAAATTAAGGAATTTTAAAAGGTGTTAAATACTTCAACTTACGAAGAAAATGTGAATTATATTTAAAAAGTTAAGTCCTGGCTCAGTGCCTATAGCTCAGAAGCTAAGGTGCCAGCCACATACGCTGGAGCTGGCGGGTTGGAACCCAGCCTGGGCCTGTCAAACAACAATGAAAAAATAGCCGGGCATTATGGTGGGTGCCTGTAGTCCCAGCTACTCAGGACACTGAGGCAAGAGAATCTCTTGAGCCCAAGAGTTTGAGGTTACTATAAGCTGTGATGTCATAGCACTCTACCTAGGATGACATAGTAAGACTGTTTAAAAAAAAAAAAATGTTTCTGATAAACATCTTAAATTCATAGAGAAGTGTAGACCCTCTATAAAAGATGCCCTTTAGGCAACGCCTGTTGGCCTGTTGCTCAAAGGACTGGGGCGCTGGCCCCATGTGCTGAAGGTGGCAGGTTCAAACCCAGCCCTGGCCAAAAACTGCAAAAAAAAAATGCCCTTTAAAAACAAAATTCCAAATCCTCTAATACTAGGTTCCATGGACTCCAAATTGGTGTGTTCAATTTTTCCAAATCAATAAATGGCACAAGTGGGGAAGGGGTTGATTATCACTCCATTTGCCAAAAAAAAGACTAGACAGATGTATGGTCAGAGTTTTGCTTTTTTTTTTTTTTTTTCTCCTGTTTTGTCAAAAAACCTGATCTGCCACCAAACTCCCAGAACTTTCTTCATTAAATTCTCCCACCTCCCCACCTCCAAATTATAAATGGACAAGTTCTTCTGGACACAGATAATCTTTATGTTGTAGGGTAGTTTTCAGGAAAAAGACCAAATTGTAGCACAGTATCTGGAGCATTGAACTTTCATATATTAGAAATTAGTAAAATACTTACTTAAATGCAGCAGAAAGAGTCTTGTTTTTCCTGACAAAGGTGATCCTTACGAGGCCATCCCATTCCTGAAATACAAGGTGGATACTTTCTTCAAAGTATAAACTTCTTGGCTTGGTGCCTGTAAGAATTCCTAAACTTCCTTGAAGGAATTACCAAGAACCACTCTACCTACTAGCAGCTGACCACACTGCCCATCATGTTTTTCTCTAATGTGAAAAGAGTAAGGCTTTTCTACAAGTGGCCCAGCTTGCTTCTCTTTTTAAATCACAAAAACAAGAATTATGATTAAAAAGTGTTATCCACAATATTATAATACTTTAAAACAACTATTTTCATTTTACCTTGTTTTCTAAGTTTTATTCAATTACAAACTTGTTTTCCATAGCTGTAATCTTAAGTGAAATGCAACTGCCTTCTACTTTTTGCCTTTTACAAGTATTTTCCATGCCTTTTGGTTGTGGCCTTCATAACTACTTTGCATTAAATTATTCCATCTACTCCATCACAGGGATGGATAATTAACATTTTCCTATGTCTGGATATATAGATTGATTCGATTATTTTTCTGCTGCTACAGACACTTTTTTTTTTGAGCTAGGACTTTTACTTTCCTTTATTTCAAGTCCCAGTATTTTAACCTCACCTGAAAATTGATGGGTGGTGGCGGATTCTTAGGTTCTATTCTTACGACACTGGATTCAACCTTGGGTGGTGGTCTAAAGTTATTCTTTCCAACCTGTTAATCACAAGATATTTAAGTAATACTCTTCAAACGCCAACTTCCAGTTAGTAATTAAAGATGCTCTCCTCAAAGAAAGCACAGCTAGATGCTCCAAGATGAATTAAGCTACATTATTTCAATAATAAGCCACTTACTTTCATTAGGTGGTCTACACGTGCTAATAGCTGTGTATTAATTGAAAGTCTGCAGTATAACTTATCTCCAGGTTTTGCAACTAGTCGGAGAGCAAATTCTCTTTGAAACATAAGTACAGCACATCTGAAAAGAAAGCAGAAAGGAATAAGGAAAATGGTCACTTTCAACTATAAATGTAAATTAACTGCAACGAATTTTCTTGGGAGAGAAATTGAGAGCAAAGCAGTAATCAGCTACTTAAAAAGGTAGAAGAATACTTTATTACCCCAAAATGAGACAGCTGGCTTTGTTTTCTGTTTTATAATGGCTACCTGCACCTACCTCCTAGGAAGATGGCTTATATATATATGCCCTCAATGATAAGATGAGAAAGTATTTCAAACCAGCACTAGTCTAGTGCCCCTTCTATGAAAATAAAAATAAAACTGACTCAGTAGCAGAATTATGTTCACAGCATAGCAGTCTTTAACGAAAAGGGAGCAGACTGTGATGTTCAGTGTTCTCTTAATTTTTTTTTTATTAGAGTCTCACTCTGTTGTCCAGGCTAGATTGCAGTGGCATCATCACAGCTCACTGCCAACTCAAATTCCTGGACTCAAGCGATCTTCTTGCCTCAGCCAACTGAGTAACTGGGACTAACATGATTTAACAGGTTAAAAGATGTGGAAGGTCAGCTCAGCGCCAGTAGCTCAGAAGGGGCCAGCCACATACACTGGAGCTGGTGGGTTCGAATCCAGCCCGGGCCTGCCAAACAACAATCACAACTACAACCAAAAAATAGGTGGGTGTTATGGCAGGTACCTGTAGTCCCAACTACTTGGGAGGCTGAGGCAAGAGACTTGCTTAAGCCCCAGAGTTTGAGGTTACTGTGAGCTGTGATGCCACAGCACTCTACCCAGGGTGACAGCTTGAGACTATCTCAGAAAAAAAAAAAAAAGGATGTGGAAGGTCTATCAGTAAGCAATGTTTGTGTATGCCAATGAACAAGAAGAGTACCTTCAAACTTTTTTGAAAGTGAGTCATACCAAGAAATACATTTGATGTTGCAATCCAGGCCACAAATATCTGTATATATACATGCTTATATACTGTATTTCACTTTTTTTTTTTTTTTGGCTAGGGCTGGATTTGAACCCACCACCTCTGGCATATGGGGCACCCTACTCCTTTGAGCCACAGGCACTGCCCAATATATACTGTATTTCAAAACAAAAGTTTCATAAAACTATAATCACCTGTACCACATGCAATGCCTCTGATACACTGTGTCATTAAAAACAAACAAACAAAAAGAACAGTCATGATTCACTAAATTTATTGTATTGCTACTAAGGGGTTTCTGACTTGAGTTTGAAAGCCACTAGTACAGACTGTATAAGGAGACTTCAAAAAGCTTATGAAAAAATGGAATTAAAGATAAAAACAGCTGGGGGCAGTGGCTCCTGGCTGTAATACCAGCACTGTGGGAGGGTAAGGAAGGAGAACTGCTTGAGCTCAGGAGTTAGAGACTTGCCTGAGAGAGAGTGAGACCCCCAACTCATAAAAAAAAATGAAAAACCCAGCCGAGTGTCACGGAGAATACAGCAGGATGCCCACAGCCCAAGTCTGAGGTTGCAGTGAGCTATGATGCCATTGCACTCTGCTGAGGGCACAGAGTGGGACTCTGTCTCAGCAACAACAAATAAAATAAAATAAAAGATAAAGAAAAAAATATAAGAATTACCTCTTGGCTCAGTGGTTGGGGCACCAGCCACATGCACCAGGGCGAGTAGGTTCAAACTCAGAACAAGCTTCCTAAACAACGACAACGACAAAATAATAGCCGAGCACTGTGGTGGGTGCCTGTAGTCCCAGCTACTTGGGAACTGAGGCAAGAGAATCACTTAAGCCCAAGAGTTTGAGATTGCTGTGAGCTGTGACACCACCACACTCTTATCAAGGGCAACACAGTTGAGACTGTCACTCAAACAAAAAAAAAA
This sequence comes from Galagoides demidoff, assembly GCA_963574575.1. Classification (NCBI taxonomy): domain Eukaryota; kingdom Metazoa; phylum Chordata; class Mammalia; order Primates; family Galagidae; genus Galagoides; species Galagoides demidoff. The sequence goes on along the minus strand of CAUYQV010034894.1, from coordinate 34,459 downwards.
AAAAAAAGAATTACCTCTCAACATAAGCTCCATCAAGGTCAAGACACTTTGTATGTAATGATACTAGTCATTTAATCCATTCCTAAAGAACAGGACCCTAAGAATTTAATCAGGTTAATGCAGTCTTTTTAACATTAGCTGAAAAAAATGGGTGCCCTCTAAAGACTTTTTTAAAAGTCAGGAGCCAAATCAGGACTGTAAGGTGCATGTCTAATGATTTCCTGTCAAAACTCTTGCAACTTTGCCCTTGGTTGATGAGAAATGAGCAAGAGCACTGATGTGGTACAGCAATCTCTAAGGAAGCTTTCCTGGGCACTTTTCTGCTAAAGCTTTGGCTTTCTCAAAACATTCTTCAAAGCAAACATTATCATTTTGTGGCTCTCCAGAAAGTCAACAAAAAAGATGTGTTGAACATCCCAAAATTCTATTGCCATGATCTTTGCTCTTGACCATTTCACTTTTTCTTTAATTGGACTACTTCTAACACTTGGTAACTTCCACCTATTACTTTGATTGTGCTTTGTCTTTAGGATCATATTGGTAAAGCCTACTCTTAAAATTCTTATGATTTAATAAGACATGCTTGTTGATCTCATTTGCTTAAAATTTTCATTGAAAGTTCTGCTTTTGAGCTTGGCATGGTGGTTCACACCTATAATAACCAGCTACTTGGGAGGCCAAGGCAGGAGGATAAGTTGAGGCCTAGAGTTCAAGACCAACCTGGGCAACATAGCAAAACCCCCCATGTCTACACACACACACAAAGAAATTAGCAGGGCCTAGTGGCACATGCCTGAAGTCCCAGTTGCTACTTGAGAGGCTGAGGCAGGAGGGTCACTTCAGCCCAGGAGTATGAGGTTACTGTGAGCTATATAATCATGCTATTACACTCTAGTCTGGATGACAGACCTTATCTCTATATATGTATAAAAAACTACAGAAGAGAAATCCATGAATTCATGCATAGTTTTTTTTATCATAGGCATTTTCCTAAACTTTGTTAAGACCTTGTACTAGAGATCAGTTAGGAAGCCACTGCAATTGTCTAGACATAGGTAATAAAAAGTCTGGCTTAGACTAATGGCATGAAGATTAAAAAGTAGGGAAAGGATGCCTAGTCTCAGAAAGAGGACCTATACCACACCTCCACCAAATAACTTTTATCAATTGAAAGAGAGAAAGAAAGACATACATACAAATCAGTATTTTCTATAAAAATTCTCCAAGTTTCTCAATTGACTTGACTTTCATTTTGGGCTGTGTTCACAGCCTAAATTGTCAATCTTTCTAAAATTTGGCAGTAATCTCTTTATCTTTTGTCACAAACCTGAAAAAAGGTCGGTGTAGTAACAGCTTGAAGACAAAAGGAGAAGAGATCTGTAAGAGAATTAACTAGTTATTTCTGGGAGAGACACACTAGAGAAATACTTCCTATGATGTTCCAGACAATTTGAGGACATACCTGGTAAGGCAAATTTGCCACACAAGCATCAAAGAATGGCAAATCGGTTTTCAACACATCTCCCACCATTACTTGAAGTTTGCTGGCCAGAGGCCTGATAAGAAAAGAAGAAATTTACAAATATTGTTTCATGAGACTGAAATGCACTTGAATTCTATTATGTATACTCACGTGCCCTGAACTCTCTTGTGAAGTTCAGCTACTAGCCTTGGGTCAAGTTCACAGGCAACTACCTATATTTTTTAAAAAAAGTTTCTTTAGGTTAATTAGGTAGTATAAATATTTTCTTGTTATTCCAATAGTAACTCTTACATGATTTAAACTTCTTTTTCTAAGTCTATCATCAATATATATATATATATATATATATTTTTAGCAACTCTACAAGTCTTGGGGAGTATCTTTCAATTGTACTCTCCCACTTTAAACAACAAAAAATACCACATGAAAAAGTAGACAACCAAATTGTATGAGAGGATCTACCCAAATATTCAACAGAATTACCACATTTTGTCTGTCTCCAGGCTTTGTAATAGAACAGATGAAAAAAAATACACACTATGTCTCAATAGTCAGTGTTCTTTAGGCAGGAATATACAATGCAATTGCTGATAGAATGAGTTTATCACTTCTCTCGTCTACTGAATCCAGAATATGTAACAAACGGATTCTCAAATAAATGAAAACAGACATCACATAACGTTCAATTAAGGCTTACATTATAAGTTTATTGCAATTTCAGCTAACATTTCACTGACTTCCAAGAAGACCCTGTCTACTGGGTAGACGTATGTGCTGCTTATTCTGTTTGGCTCCCAATCTGTTCTCTACCTTACTCTATGCCTCATAGGTAACGCAATCCAGTTCTCTTACCCTTTGACTTCTGGTTAGGATTGGCCAGTGAAAGGCACGGGGAGGGACTGGCTATTTATTTCCTAATTCCTGCCTCATCCCTTCTCGAAGTTTTGGCAGTTGCGGTACTCTTGAGTGGCTTCTCTTCATTGGCTCCTACTCTCACTGGGCTCCAGTAACAGTTTCCTCCCCTTTCACTGGGTCTTTGGCTAACTGCTTCCTGCTGTGGCTAGTTCCAAGTTTCACTAATGCTTACTAGTTCTCTCAACCTCATTCCCACATGTCTATAAATGGCCTCCTCATTAAACTCTAAGATAAGCAATTTATTATTTATTTGGAGATAGAATCTTACTATATTGCCCTCGGTGAGTGCTGTGCTGTCATAGCCCACAGCAACCTCAAGCTCTTGGGCTTAAGTGATTCTCTTGCCTCAGCCTCCCAAGTAGCTGGAACGACAGGTGCTGCCATAACGCCTGGCTACTCATCTGTTATTATTGTTTTCACTGTTGTTTGGCAGGCCTGGGCTGGTTTGAACCCACCAGTCTCGGTGTATGTGATGGGCGCCCTAGCCGCTGAGCTACAGACGCTGAGCCAAGATAAGCAATTCAAAGTGTGCTGTTTCCACTAGGAACAATGGTTCCATTTAACTAGAAGCTGGGTCAGCCAAGACCTAAGATACCAGCAACAGCTAAATGGTACTCAATCTCAAAGAGACCTGAGCTCTAGCTCTACAGGTCTCTTCCTCAAAAGTTCCAGATTCCAGTAACTCCAACCTCTTTGCTTTGTCCCCTAGGCCGAAAGGTGGTAGCTGTTCTTTGCAATTGTTATTCCGGGGTTATTTCAGTGTCCTCATTTTTTTCTTATAGTCCTCTATCAAATATGTAACCAATTCCCTATATTAAATTCCCTATTCTAATACCTAATGTGCTTTCTGTTTTCCTGACTGACATCTTATATTTTCTGAAATAAAATTTTTAGGGATTAAGAGTTACTATTAAAATAACAGTAATTAATTAAAACAGATTTATATTTGTAAACCAGCTGAGCTTGCTCACATATTAATTTCTGATACTAAAATATGAAGTCATCTTTTTACCTTTTTTGCCTTTTCTAACAACTTTACAGTCATGTTGCCAGTTCCAGGTCCAACTTCCAGCACCACATCAGTCGGTCTTAAAGCAGCCTAAAAGCAAGCATAACCATGTTAGCTCTTTCCACACATCTGCACATATAATTTAATTTATACCTAAACATCTCTGCTCATAAATACTCAGTTGAAAGATCTTATTCTGACTCCATTTTGGGGAGATTTCCTCATGATCTACGTAAGTGGTTCTCAACCTTCCTAATGCTATGACCCTTTAATACACTTCCTCATGTTGTGGTGACCTCCAACCATAAAGGGGCACAAATGACTTTTATGGTTACAAGCAAGGAAGCTCCTAGCAATGAAAATAAAATTATTTTTGTTGTTACTATAGTAGCAACAAAAATAATTTTATGGTTGGGGGTCACCACAACATGAGGAACTGTATTAAAGGGTCATGGCATTAGGAAGGTTGAGAACCACTGATCTATGTGGTTAACAAAATTACCTCAATATCATCAGGTGCAAATGAAAATCTAAGACCTCTCCTGACTTGGCAGAATATTCAATTTTAGGAGTCAAAAAAGCAGAAAGAGCAGCTCATTCTGGTATTTGTGTTATGCTTTTTCTCTTGAAAATGATTCCAATAACTACTTGTTACCAACTCTGTTCATATCAACAAGCTGGAATGGGAAAGAACTGTACGCATTGGGCAGAATTTCCAATGCTCAACCCATGTATGGTTTCAGGGATGCAGCAGTGTGAGAAACCATATGCAAAAGTGGGTGTATACAAACAGTTGGAATATTCTAGCTCCAGAGCTCTCATCAGATGCTCCAAGGAACTCATGAGCTATATTAAAAAGGTTAAAAAATTACGCCACCTCTCATTTTGCAAATAACACTGAGTCCCATAAGATCCTTTAACTATGTAATGCTCTTTCTACAGCTCTAGGATGCTTCCTTGTTTGTAACCATAAAAGTCATTTGCACTCTTTAGCAATACATTTCACTCCTTAGCACAAACCCTTCCATAACAATAAGAGAATATCAATAAACCAGATAGGAGGAATACTCCAAATAATTATGTGTGGACTGGAATACACCAAATTAATTTATATTCAATATTGTTATGTTTTTCTGGGGAATAAACTTCCTAATGTATATTCTAGACGTAAGTTTTAGACTCTGGAGCAAATAAAAACTAAAAGTAATATGACACCAAGAAAAATGATTGAATAAAAGAATGATAATCTGGAATTGCACAGGTGCAAAGATCCAGCTATGAACTAGATAATCCACAGAAAGACAAAGAATTTGTGGCCAAGAGAAACCCAAACCCACAGGATGAATCCTATCATGCAAAAGCCTACAAGTCCTAGATAATTCTTTAATGTAATCAACATATATTTATAAGTATAAATATTTATAAAGTGTATAATACTATATATGTAAAATACTATTAATATATAATCCTATATTTATAAAGTATCTATTTTATCCCAAGAATCCTGAGATTAAGTATTCCTAAGAATAAAATTAATAAGCCAACAACTGTCTCCCTTTCCTTTTCCACACTGACCTTATCAATAATGCTGTTAACAATGAGAGGATTTTTCAAAATGTGTTGCCCAATCCCAGTGTTGAACATGAGTCCTGGAAGAAAATGTGAAACAGCCTTAATTTTCTCTACTAAGATGAAAGCAGGACCGGTAGCGGTAAGATTTCTGCGCCAATGAGGGCCAGTAAAATGTCAAACTCCGGGCCGGAGGTAACAAACGACTGTGTCCACCCCTTTCGCTGGAAAGATAGCCAAGGCCGGCGTGGAGGGCCTGCGGCTGGCGTTCTGGAAACCCCGGACTTCCGCGCCCACGGGGCTCAGGTCCCGACCAGCCTCAAGGAGCGGCTCAGATTGCGGCCAGCACCCTAGGGTTGGTCCCCCCAGAAGGCCAGACTCGACCTCCCCGGGCTCCGCACCTCCAGCACTCTTCAGCTCCCTGCGCTGTTCCTGCCTCTCGCGGCGGCGGCCGGTCGCCCCAGACTTGACCTTCGGCATCTCTGCAAGAAGCGGGCCCACAGGCCCGGGAAGTCCAGCAGATCCAGAGGGGAAGGATAGCTGAAGAAACCCACCACGTGGGAATTTCACCGGCAGCGACAATCCCACAGGTCCTCCAAGCTTGTTAGACTAGTAATGACCCGCCCCCTTCCTGAAAGCTCTGGGCCCCTCCCCCAAGGAGGGCGCATCTTGGAGCCCAGTGGCCGCCGGGAATTGTAGTCCCCTGAAGGCGGGAAGCCTATATTTGGTGGCCTACACATCCCAGAAGGCATCGTGCTGCCGTTGTGGGCAGTTGGGAAGTTTGCATTGGCTGAGTTCGAGCGGGGGGGCGGGGCCTCTCGCCCCTGTCCGCTGCGAGCCTGTTGAGAGAGTGTAGGTGTGGCGCTTTCGGCTTGAGGGACCTGTTTAGATTACGTAATGGGATTAAGTCTATGGATGCTTTTTTAAGGCCGGGGTCTGGGGTCGATGAAGTCTGAAGGAGGATTCAGGTTCCTCGCTCCTGCTTTCCCTGATTGTGAGGTGGGAAACTCAGGATATGAGCATGAGGAGGTTACTCCTCTGGGAGAATGTGTTGTCGCTGCTGCTTACTGTGGGGACGGGGATTCCCAGAATGGAATTTTGCCTTTATTTGGACTAGAGCTACTGTTTGTTTTACTTCCTTGGCATTGACTCCCTAAACATTTATTAAACTCTAGCTATGTATTAGACTCTGCTGAATAAGAAACTACCTTCAAAGTTTATTCCATTGACAGACATGGACAAAAAAATTCAAACTATGGTAACAGGAGTGTACTATATTGCGTGGGACAGTGTGCCCGACTGTAATATCCGCGAGGGCAAGGTCCACGTCTGTTTTGCCTGCCGGTGTAATGGATTTTGGTTTTTAACTTTTCTATGTGTACTATATTTCACTGGAGAAATATCTTCTTCCTGGCATTACTAAAACCGATTCTTTGCTGAGCAATTGTGTGCACTCCCAAACCTCGGCTTCTCTGCTGTATTTCTAACTCAAGAAAATAATCTACCCCTAGTAGCATCTTCAACTACCTATTTCATTCCATTAATCATTAATGTATTCCACTCATATGGAGAGTCTGCAGTGTGCCACACACTCTGTCTAATGTTAAGAATAGAAAGATTAACAGACTGAAAACCTGTTTTTTAATAATTCCGTGGAGAGGGAGGGAGACTAAGCTCGAGTTCTTCCACAGAGAGGCAGGCAAATAATTAGAATAATAGCTACCACCTATGAGCAATCAAATTATTTTATTACCATGAATTTATGAATAAGATATGTCCAAGGTAATAATGGTGAAGATGTAGTAAGTAAAGCTAATTTTATCTTTTTTTCCCATTCTGTGAGTTTTCAGGGCTCTAAAGATAGGGCAGATCCATTGAAAACAAAACCAAAGCAGAAACTCAACTTATAAGAATCCTGGAAAATACCGGAAGTGGTAAGAGGATTAAAAAGTGACTCATAATGTCAGTATTCTGGGATAACTTCTATCTTTGAAGAATGAGCATTTGGACCATAATTTTCTCTTATTATTTTAGCAATACATGTCCTTATAGTGTTGAGTTCATACTGTGTATACAGTTTACTCTTTTTTTCCCCATAAAATACACAACACAAAAAGCATTTTTTCAAGGTACTAGACAGTCTTGGTAATTCATATTGAAAGCTTTTGCCAGCCCCTTTCATCTTGTGAATGAATGCATAAAAGTTTTCTAAATCATTCTTACACCATTGTTTTTATAAAAATGGAGCCATATATATTTTAGTGTATACATGAAAAATATTTCTATACTTTGGATTGTTTCCCTAGCATAGATTTCCAAGAATTATTCAAATTATGTAAACATTTTTGTCTTTGAGTATCTATTGACAAAGTATTTTCTTTTTTTTTTCTTTTTGAGACAGAATTTCACTATGTCACTCTCAGTAGAGTGCTGTGGTATAACAGTTCACAGCAACCTCCTACTGTTGGGCTTAAACAATTCCCTTGCCTCTGCCTCCCAAGTATCTAGGACTACCGGTGCCTGCCACAACACTGGCTACTTTTTTTTTTGGTTGCAATTGTCATTGTTGTTTAGCAGACCTGGCTGGGCTCGAACCCGCCAGCCTCACTGTAAGTGGCCGGTGCCCTACTCACTGAGATATGGGGTGCCGAGCCTGACAAAGTGTTTTCTAAAATAGTTTAATCAGTTTTCATTCTCACCAGTAGAATACAAAAAAAAAAATACTCTTTTCACCTCATACTTACTGCTACAGGTATTCTTATGTTTGCCTTTTTCAAATTAGAAATAATTGTACTATTTTTGATCATTCAAATAGTAAATGCAGCACAAAGCATTGATATGTACTAAAAGATTTTAGAAAGTAAAAACCACTACTCAGACCTCATATCTATTATACTTGTGTGTATTTTCTGAGATTTTTTGGATATATATTTTTGGCTAAACTTAAGTTTCATTTCACCATTTACACTGAGTTGTCTTTATATTAAACTCTTCTAACCACCTGTTTTTACTTGATTACATATGAAATCTTTTAATGTTAATAAATATAAATCTACATCACCATTTTTAAAAGGTGGATATATTGCACTGTATGAACATATCATTTGTATATCATCTTTACTGAAAAACTATATTGTTTCAAATTTTTCAAAGATATTTAAAGTTTAAAAAACTTTTTTTTTTTTTGAGATAGAATCTCACTCTGTCACCCTGGGATATAGGGCAGGGAAATCATAATTCACTGCAATCTCAAACTCTTGGGCTCAACCAGTCCTCCTGCCTCAGCCTCCCTAGTAGCTGGGATTACATGTGAGTGCCACCACCCAGGTAATTTTTCTATGTTTAGTGGAGATGGGAGTCTCTTGCTCAGGTTGGTTTGAACTCCTGAGCTTAAGCAGTCTTCCCGCCTTGGCCTCCTAGAGTACTAAGATTATAGCTGTGAGCCATTGTGCCTGGCCTTAAAGTATTTTTTATTATTAAAAAAATGAATCTGGTAGGAATCCTACTACCTAGGGCAGATCAAATCATTTCTTTCTTTCTCTTTTTTTTTTTTTTGAGACAGTCTCATTTTGTTGCCCTTGGTAGAGTGCTATTATGTTACAGCTCATAGCAACCTCAAACTCTTGGGCTCACAAGTGATTTTCTTGCCTCAGTCGCCCCAGTAGCTGGGACTATAGGCACCCACCACACGCCTGGCTATTTTTGGAGATGGGGTCATGTTGTTGCCTGGGGGGCTGGTCTTGAACCTGTGAGCTTAGGCAATTTACCTGCCTCAATCTCTCAGCGTGCTAGGATTACAGGTGTGAACCACTGCACACAGCAAAAATCATTTCTTGAAGACTTATTTTTCTAATATGGTATGTTATAAACATCTGAGTTAATTTATAAACATCTAATGAGCTGTATTACAAATTTAATAGTTACCCAAGATGTAGTTTTACACAAGTTGAATTAATAAATGAAGTGTACCAAACTAGAAAGCCAATTACCACAAACTGAGTAGCTTAAAACAACATACATTTATTTTCTTAGAGTACTGAAAGTTAGAAGTCTTAAATTGTCCATAGCACTGAGTTTCTTCTATAGGCTGTAGGAGAGAATCCGTTTCCTTGACTTTTTCGGCTTCTACATGCTGTCTGTGTTTTTTTGGCTCATGGTCCCTGCATCCTTCTGACCTTTTACTTTCACATTTTCTTCTGTCTTTCTGACACTCTATCCTCCTCCTTATAAACATCACAGTGATAAATTAGGCCTACAGGATAATCCAGAATAATGTTTCCATATTAAGATCCTTAATTTAAATCCCTTTTGCCATGTAAAGTAACATATTCACAAGTTTGGGGGTTTAGGAGGTAATGTTCTACCTACCATAGAACATTTATCTACATTTGATTCTCTGCTCTGCTCCTCCATTTAAGAATTTGGACAGAAGATTTAATTCCTATGAGTATCATCCTCTTATCTATGAGGTAAAGAATACTATCCATGTAGGGTGGTGCTGAGAATTAATAAAATAAATTGTATAAAATGTCTCAAGGCCAATACCAGGAACTTAAATAACTACTTAGAAAGTAGCTTACATATAGGAAATATTTAGTAGAAGTTATAAGGATATAATTATTGATGAAAAACAGGTTGCAGGCTGGACGTGGTGGCTCATGCCTATAATCTCAGCACTTGGGAGTCTGAGGCAGGTGGATTGCCTGAGCTCACAGGTTTGAGACCAACCTGAGCTAGAGCAAGACCTCGTCTCTAAAAAAAAAAAAAAAAAAAGTAGCCGGGCATTGTGGCAGCGCCTGTAGCCCCAGCTACTTTGGAGGCTAAGGCAAGAGGATCACTTGAACCCAAGGGTTGGAAGTTGCTGTGTGCTAAGATGCCATGGCACTCTACCAAGAGTGACTAAGGGAGACTCTGTCTGAAAAAAAAAAAAAAAAAACAACAAGTTGCTCTGTTACTGTGCTGATTTGTTTTCTTGGAACTTCCTTGAGACTGGTGACTGAGGGAAGTCAATGTTTAATTTAGATTTTTCTTCATCAATTTTTTGCTTTCCCTTTACAGTTATGAAAGAGAAAGTACTGAATTTATGTTAAAATTTTACATGTATCTTGAACAGATTTAATTTAAATTGATTTAAATATTTGTTTTTCTTTCTCTCCAAAAACTTGGGAACATAGTAATGAAATACATCAGTGTGAAATTATTTATCCAGCTGTACATACTTCTTTTGTGCACAATAATTTGGGACTCTGGTATTGCAGGCAAAATTTGTATCTGTGCATTTTTCTAAGTCATAGCTTTCCTTAGGGTCTATTATCCCAAATAGAAGAGTTCTATTCTGGCTCGGCACCTGTGACTCAAGTGGCTAAGGCACCAGCCACATATACCTAAGGTGGCAGGTTCTAATCCAGCCCAGGCCTGCCAAACAACAATGACGGCTGCAACCAAAAAATAGCGGGGTGTTGTGGCAGGCGCCTGTGGTTCCAGCTACTTGGGAGGCTGAGGTAGGAGTCTGGCTTGAGCCCAGGAGTTGGAGGTTGCTGTGAGCTGTGATGCCATGGCTCTCTACCCAGGGGGACAGCTTGAGGCTCTGTCTCAAAAAAAAAAAAAAGAAGAGATCTATTCTAAACTAATTTCTTCTGTTATCCCAAAATAGAAGAGATCTATCCTAAACTAATTTCTTCATTTTGAGTTAGGTAATTTGTTTTTTGCTTTATTACCCATTCCTTATATCCTTAATACTATGGACCAGCAGCATTGGTATCACCTGCAAGCTCATTAAAAATGAAGAATCTTGGGTCCCACCTCAGACCAAATGAGTCAGGTCCTGTATTTTAACAAGAGTCTCATGTGATTCTACACACCTGAAATTGAAATTTGAGAAGTACTATTTTTCAATAAAACGAGAAGGTATAGTTAAGCAAAAAGAAAATAAAGCATGGTCACAGTATCATTCAACTAGTGACAAACCTTAGCATTTTGGCATTTATTTCCATATTGTTTTGTAACCCTCTTTTATTCAGGATGCATTATGAATGTGTTAATGCATCAGCATATACACTTCGTAATAATTTTCAGTGACCAATTTGTATTTTATTTTATTCTGAGGTAGAGTCTCACTTTGTTGCCTGGGTAGAGTGTAGTACGGGGATAGCTTATAGCAGCCTCAAACTGTTGGGCTCAAGCAATCTTCTTGCCTCAGCCTTGCAAGTAGCTGGGACTATAGGCTGGCCACAATGCCCAACTATTTTTAGAGATGGGGTCTCGCTCTAGTTCAGGCTGGTCTTGAATTTGTGAGCTCAAGCAATCCACCTGCCTTGGCCTCTCAGAGTGCTAGGGTTACAGGTATGAACCACCAGGCAAGGCCATCAACTTGTATTTTATCACATAGAAATGTCTGGTGGTCATTAAGGTAATTTTTGTTTTCTTAAAGAGCAGCCCTGTGTGATGAACATCCTTGTAATGCAGAGCTTACTACTGGTTGGTTCAAATTCTAACACTGTCTTGTACTAGGTGTTTAACCTTAGGTTACTTCACTTTGTGCTTCAGTTTCAACTGTAAAACGGAAATAAGGAAAGCACCTACCTCACAGGATTGTTCTGAGGATTAAAATTGATGATTCCTGTAAAGATCTTAAAACTGTTTCTGGCATATTCCAAATGAGCAATAAATGTTTTCTATTATTAATATGACAACTTAACTATTTCCTTACAACTTCTCTTTGTAAACAGAAAATTTAGGTCACTATGCTTGTTTTTAGCAGAGGCAGGCAGAACTGGATTTATGTCCTTTTAAATCTTTACACCTTTGCTATTGCTGGGTAATGCCCAGCAATTTCAGTAACTTAAGAAAATAAATATTCATTGATGAGGAGAGTTGACTGATGGGAATAAGATTTTTTTTTTTTTTGAGACAGAAGAGTCTTACTCAGTTGCCCTGGGGTTAAGTGCTATGGCTCACAGCAACCTCAAACACCTGGGCTCACGCGGTCTTCTTGTCTCAGCCTCCCAATTAGCTGGGACAACAGGCACCTGCCACAACCCAGCTATTTTTAGAGATTGGGGGCGCGGGGGCGGTCTCTTTGCTCAGGCTGGTCTCGAACTTGTGAACTCAAGCGATCCGCCCGCTTCGGCACCGCGCCCGGCCTTGGGAACATTCTTTTAATACCGCTACTCTGCTGTGAGTGACTGTAAAATATGCAGTTTAGCAACTGATATCCAGAATAGGGAGGGTAAAATGGTTCTGATTTAAGCTTCGATCAACTCTGGAAATAACTGATTTTCCCAGGAGTGGGGCAAAGGAGGTCTATGATTTCCATGGTTACAGACCTCGCTAGTTCGGGGTCCCTACACTACATATTGCGCAAGCGCCCACAGCTGCTGTGGCCACCCGGCGCCTTTGGGTTCGAAGAGGAAGCCCCGCCTTCCCTTTTCACCCTTAGCCTATCGCCTTCTCCCTTTGGCCATCACAACCACGCTGGGTGTCTGTGACGCAATATGCACGCGTCCGCGTGCTTAAGTGCTGCGACGCCGAACATGGCGCGTTCCTAGAAGCCGCTTTCGGCATCAGTAGGCGGCGGCGTGTATAGTGGCATCGTGGGGCGCAGGACCAGCCGAAACCGCTTCGTGTTGGGAAGTGGGAACGGGAAAGCCAGGCTATTTCGGACCGAACCAAACGGTGAGGCACCGGCCCTAGAACCACAGAGCGCGTGCAAGTGTAAGGGAGGAGTGGGTTGGGCAGTTGAGACCCGAGAGGTGAGGAAGGAAAGTGCGGCTACAGGGAGACCAGGGATAGCAGTAGGGAGCTAAGGGGGGCCTGAGGTTTGACTTAGGAACCTCTGGGAACTGGGGGCTTGCGGAGTCAGCCTGATTGCGAGGAATCAGGATGTGGAGTGGCAGGGACTGTGTGCCAGGCTGAGCAGAGTTGAGGGTAGCCACTGTGGCTGCGGTTGCCGACCAGGGTGGTGCATTTGCCCTTGGGGGATAAGTGGTGCAAATTTTGAGAGAACGTGGTTATCTTTAGTGTAAAACCATTGTACTTGCATTCAGCATCTTGCTGCTAATAGCGATACAGTGAAAACTTGAAACACTAGGCTCTTCCTTGCCTTTAGTGGAAAGACTGAAAGAAGTTACCCATTTTTAGAAAGGAGCTTCTTTCTGAGGTGTGGCTGCCAATGCTCAAACTCAGCGACTCCAGAAGCTTTATATTTGGGGTTATTTGTGATTCAGCAAAACTATTTTGAGGCCTATTGTATATGTCATTTTTTTTCTTTTTTGTGACATAGTGAAGAATGCGGGCATTACTCTGACTTCATAGTGATTTGGCTAAATAGAAAGGACTGGTAAAATTGCCTACTGATGCCAAGATTGCAGTTGACATACCTCTTCCCCACCACAATTTAAACGATTTCAGTGGTAGTGTGGCAGTGCCACAGCTTTAAGTAAAGACCGTGTGCAGCTGTAAGGTCCTCTCTCTCTCTCCATGGATAGGAATTTCTCTCCTCCATTTTTACATTCTTTCAAACTTCCTTGTTCAGTACCGAGGCTTCAGGTTAAGGGCACGGTTTCTTTACTATAAAAGATTTGTTGCATGCCACTCTAACACCTTTTCTTACATCTTTCATCACTGGGGAAGATTTCAGTGAAATTTGAAAGAAAAATTTCTCCTATTGGTTGTGATAATATTGTTGAATTTAGTGCAGAGAATAGTAGAAACAGCAGTGGTTTGTGGCTGTGTATTGTAGGAGGGTAGAGAGTGATCTTTCTCCAGTTAACTTCTTAAAGCCAAAGGGAATTCTCACCATGAACTAATTTAGTTGTGGTAATATGATTAGAGGTCTTAAACAAATATGTAAGGATTATTTAATAATTAGTAGAAATATCTTTAGAGTTTGTTACATTATAAATGTGTTTACATTCAGAATCAAACCAGAATGCAAAATGATCCTAGTAAGCATGTGGCAGTTAAAATATGCTGTGTTGAGTTCTAAGATGAGTGAAAAATGAAAACAAAATGCTGAAGATTTTTCCAGAAATAAAAATATTGATATTTTGAGTAAGGTAGTATCTTTGATTAGTTGGATTTTGAATTTTGCATTGTATGTATGTACATATGTGAGTATTTGTATTTAATTTCTAATTTAGTGTTTACTAACAGTAATATTTGTTCCTTTAGCCATCTGCTTTAAATGCACATTATCAGTTAATTTCGTATCATTTTAGGGAAAAGCTAAAGTCTGAGTCTGGAATATTTTGTTTGATTTTCTAAATATCTGGCTGACTACAGATAAGCCAACAATTATAAGCTTAGTACAGCTTATGTTGGATCAGTGTTCTACACCCTTGCTGCTGAAAATGTGGCATCACCTGGTAGTTTGTTAGAAATGCACAGTCTCAGGTTCAGCCCCATAGCTACTGAATCAGAATCTGCATTTTTAACAAGATATCTAGATGGACAGGAATGTTCATTAAAGCTTGAGATGTCCTACTTTGGTTGGTAAAGGTTGAAAAAGACCAAGGTCATGCACAAACCTGCATAAAATTCTAGCATCATTTATTGGTGGCTTATGCCTGCCTGTAATCCTAGCATTCTAGGGGGTAGAGGCCAGTGGATTGCTTGAGCTCAGGAGTTGAAGACCAGCCTGAGCAAGAAGAGCAAGGCCCCTTCTCTAAAAATAGTCCAGCATTGTGGTGGGTGCCTGCAGTTCCAGGTACTTGGGAGGCTGAGGCAAGAGAATTGATTGCTTGAGCCCATGAGTTGGAGGTTGCTGCGAGCTGTGATGCCACAGCACTATATCAAGGGTAACAAAGTGAGACTGTCTCACACATACACACACACACAAAATACATATATGTTTGTTTCTCTCTAGGGTACTATCTCCTGTCATATATATATATATGTGTGTGTGTGTGGGGTGATCTTATACTCATTACTGAGTCTGATTTATCTGGTTGAAGAATCTTGAGGGCCTGAAATGCTAAGGGAGTTGTATGCCTCTTCATGTCTAGATTCATAACCCAGGTTCTGGCTCATTCCAATGGTTTTTTTTTTTTTTTTTGAGACAGTTGGGTTGAATACTGTGGCATCATAGCTCACAGCAACCTCAAACTTGAGCTCAATTGATCCTCTTGCCTCAGCCTCTGGAGTAGCTTGGACTACAAGTGTCCACCACAACACCTGGCGAGTCCAGTGCTTTTCCATAACTGACAGAATCTGTTATATTGAAAATGAACTAACATTCATGAATGACAGCTAGGTGGTCATTCAACAGATGTTTGTTGGGTACTGGATAGGCAGCCCAACAATCCCATGTGTCCCTAATAACTGCTCCCATTATTCATGGTGGCTATTAATCCACTACCTTACGTCTTTACTCTTTGCTAGATAACATGCTCTTCACCACAGAAGGAATGAAATACATTAGGTGGGAACTTCATTGTTTTCACCTGCAAACATGTCTATTTCTATCCATCATCCATCTCTAATTGTGTTTCATGTTTTTTCTCCTTAGGGACAGTATTTCCTTCGTGTGTTTTCTAGGGCCACCATAAGAAAATACCACAGATTGGTTTAAACATCAGAAATTTTTTTTCTCACAGTTCTGGAGGCTGGAAGTCCAAGATCAAGATCAAGGCTGGTCTTTTGTGAGGCCTCCATCCTTGGCTTGCAGATGGCTGCCCTCTTGTTGCCACTTCACCTGGTTATTCCTTTGTGTTCATGCGCCACTGGTGTCTTTTTTTATAGGGATATCAATTATGTAGGGCCTCATTAATGGCCTCATTTTGATTTAATCGATTTTGTTTTTTAAAAAACCTTATCTGCAAATACTGAGGGTCCTGGGGGTAGGGCTTCAACATATGAATTTTGGGGGAACACAGTTCAGTCCCTAACACTCATTTATCCCTGTTTCAACGGGCAGTAGCTTATCAAGATTTAAGCATATGTAAGTCTTTCATCTTAAATACACTCTCTTTACCCTACATTCCTCTTTAGCTTCATCAAAAACTATTTCCCTTAATTCTTTTTTATTTCTTTTTTAAGAGATGGAGTCTCAGTATGTTGCCTAGGCTGCCCGGCTGCCCTTGAACTCATGGGCTCAAGTGATTCTCTTGTCTTAGCTTCCTCAGTAGCTGGGGCTATAGGCATGTGCCACTATTCCCGGTGTATTTCCTTTAAATTTCTTGGACAAGCTATCTGTGTTCATTTTCTCTACCTCCTATTACTCTTTGAATATTTTGAAGTCTGTTGATCCATTATAGTCACTGAATTTGTTGGGATGGTGGTTGCCATTGATCTCTTTGTTGCTGAGTCTAATGAAAGCTTTTTAATCTTTTGCCATTTTGACTACTTGTTTCCCCCTGAAGTTTTCTTTTTCTACTTTTTAATTTTTTTTTTGAGACCTAGTCTCTCTATGTCGCCCTGGGTAGAGTACCGTGAC
This sequence comes from Galagoides demidoff, assembly GCA_963574575.1. Classification (NCBI taxonomy): domain Eukaryota; kingdom Metazoa; phylum Chordata; class Mammalia; order Primates; family Galagidae; genus Galagoides; species Galagoides demidoff. The sequence continues at coordinate 18,049 of CAUYQV010034894.1, read as the reverse complement.
GTCACAGTTTACAGCAACCTCAAACTCTTGGTCTTCAGTGATTCTCTTACCTCAACCTCCAAGTAGCTGGGACTATAGGTGCCCGTCACAACACCCAGTTATTTTTTGTTGTTGTTATTTTTGTTTAGCTGGCCTGGGTCAGGTTCGAACCCCGAGTGCCATAACCACTGTGCTACAGATGCCAAGCCTGAAGTTTTCTTCTTATACCTCAGAGACAGGAAATTCTACTTATTTTCCTCTTATTTCTTGGCCAGTTTTGGTTTATCTTTCTTTTACCATTTTAGGTATTTGTTTCACTCTAGGGTACTATCTCCTGTTCTCTTCTGCCTTTTTCTGCTCTCTTTGAAGGGTCTTGTCCCTTGTGACTTCCAGCTGTCCCTATTTTGATGACTTCCAAATTTCTGTGTTTTTAGCAGAAATCCGTCTTCAATTCTGATGCATGAATTTGTTTTAAGATACTTTAAATTCATGTCAAAAAAGTAATATATGTCATCTTGCCTGAAGTTCTCTGAGCAATGCACGCACAAATCAGTTGGAAGAGCCCAAATCTTAACTCTTCTCCCTTACTATCTTAGGCACTACACCTTCCCACAACTATCTGATTAGTTACCTAATTGTATTTTATCTCTTTGATCTACTTACTTTTTCCTGGTGCTACTATGTCGGTTCAGATTATCATTTATTGTTTGGACTTCATGTAAACCTAAATTATTTCTTTGCTTTCATACATGCATTCTCTCCCTCTCTACCCTGCCTTTTTCTGTAGCTAGGTTGTGGAGGTGTTCCAGCTGTTCAGAAATCCTTCCATGAAGACCTTCAGATTAAAATCTAAACTACCTAGTTTAGGAAATAAGTCTTTAGTGTTTGGAAGTTTTTTTGTTTTTTTTTTTCCACCTTCTCACATTTTGCACCATTTATCTCATGTTCTTCTGCCATGCTGAACTATTTACAATTCTTATTTGCTTTTTTTTGTTTTGAGATAGGGTGTTGGCCTGTCACCTGAGACTAGAGTGCAGGGTACAGTGGAATCATCAAACTCAAACTCCCAGGCTCATGTGATCCTCCTGCCTCAGCTTCCTAAGTATCTGGGATTATAGGCTTGTGCTACCACATTCTGCTATTTTTTTCCTCTTTGTAGTCTCACTTTTGTTTAGGTTGACTATTTATAATTCTTAAGAGTGTTATGATATTTAAAAAAAATTTGAGACCTTTATGTGCCTAGAATGTGTGTATCTCTTGTCTGACAAACACTCCACACCATTCATCTATTCATCTGGGTAAGTCCTACTTAAAATGCTACCTTCTTCTCTGGGAAGCCCTCTCTGCTTTCTCTAGAGTGAGTTAAGTCCTCTTCTGAACCTTTTTAAGTAGCTCGTCATAGCCTTTATATTGTAATTGTTTGTCTTTTTTTCCCCCCCTTTTTAGACTTGAATGCAAAGGCTCTCTTGTTTGTTTTTTCCTCTCTCAGAATAGTACCTGGCCAAAAGAGGCTGCTTCATTGTTGAATACTGTGAATGCAAGTTGAATTACCCACGGAAGAAAGTAGGTTGAATGTTATATACTCTGAAGGTTGGACTGAATAGGATTGAAAAGTCAGAGACTTGGTTTTTTTTTATTGGCAGACAGAGTTTCACTCTGTTGTCCTAGGTAGAGTGCCATGGTATCATAGCTTATAGTAACCTCAAATTCTTGGGCTCCAGTGATGATGCTCTTGCCTTTGTCTCTTGAGTAGCTGGGGCTACAGGTACCTGCCACAATGCCTGGCTAGTTTTTCTGTTTTTTTTCTTTTTTAGGTAAAGATGGGGGTCTTGCTCTTGCTCAGGCTGGTCTTGAACTCCTGAGCTCAAGCAATCCACTCACCTTGGCCTCTCAGAGAGCTAGAATTATAGGTGTGAGTACCATGCCTGGTATCTTCATGGAATTAATTTACTTGACAACTATTTATTTGTCACTTTTGTAATGTGCCAGGTACTATTCTAGAATTTAGGATACAGCTTTTAAGAAAGTGAAGTCCTGGCTTGGCACCCGTGGCTCAGTATATAGGGCACTGGCCACATATACTGAGGCTGGCAGGTTTGAACTTGGCCTGGGCCTACTAAACAACAATGGCAACTGCAACAACAACAGAATAACTGGGTGCTGTGGTGGATGCCTGTAATCCCAGCTACTTGGGAGGCTGAAGCAAGAGAATCGCTTAAGCCCAAGAATTTGAAGTTGCTGTGAGCTGTGATGCCACAGCACTTACTGAGGGCCACATAGTAAGTAAGACACTGTCTCAAAAAAAAAAAAAAGTGAAGTCCCTGGACCTTAAATTATAATCAAGGAAATCTGGACTATAAACACATGTGTATTAGAATAGTCATGTAGTTAATAGTGTTATGCAGAAAAATTAAGGATATTGAGATGAGAGAGCTTCTGGGTTGAGGGATGAGCTGTTCTAGATTAGTAGTCAGGGAAGACCTCTGAATAGAGGACAGCTTGAGCAGATACTGGAATAAAGTTAGAGAGCAAAGTATGTTTATGTCTAGAAGCAAGAGCTTTCTAGCCAAGGGGAGCAAATTGTACAAGGGAAGGATGACAGAATATGTTGTCTGAGTCTGTTTCGCAAAAGATGGACATTGGTTGTTTGTCAGTGTAGATAACTCTGAGGTTGTGTCGACAATAACTTTGTTTTTGTCTCCTTGTATACCTGTACAGGGTTAGAGCACCAGGTGTGAGACTACTGGGTCATAGGAGATACAGATACAGTCAGCATCACTTGACCATGGGATACATTTTGAAAAATGCATCATTAGGCTGTTTTGTTGTGTGAACATTCATTGAGTTTACTTGAACAAATCGAGAGGGTATGGCCTGCTACATACCTAGGCTATATGGTATAGCCTGTTGCTCTCTAGGTTACATACCTGTATGGAATGTTATTGTACTGAATACTGTAGGTAATTATAATACGGTGGTATTTGTATATTTAAACATATCTAAATTGCATAGAGACAGTAAAAATAGAGTATGAAAGATAGGGTACTTTTTCTGAATAGTTTGCCAGACTGGAAATTGCTGTGGGTGAATCAGTGAATCAGTGAATGTGAAGACCTAGGGCATCACTGAACTGTAGACTTTATAAAAGTACACTTATGCTACACTAAATTTATAAAAAAAATTTTTCTTCAATAATAAATCTTGTTTTCTGTAACTAATACTTAATTTTTTAAAACTTTCTGACTTTTGTCTTAATGCTTAGCTTAAAACACTTTATATAATACATGTATACAGAAATTTAAAAAATTAAATCCTTATTCTATAACCTTTATTCTATTACAATTTTTTTTTATTTTACTTTTTAAAACTTTTTTGGTTAAGACAAAGCCAGGAGTGGTGGCTTATACCTGTAATCCTAGTGCTCTGCTCTGGAAGGCTGAGGCAGGAAGATCCCTTGAGCTTAGGAGTTCAAGACTAGCCTGAGCAAGAGCCTTGTCTCTACTAAAAATAGAAGAAAATTAGCCAGGCATAGTGGCACATACTTGTCCCAACTGCTTAGGAGGCTGAGGTAGGAGGATGGCTTGAGCCTGGGAGTTTGAGTGTTCAGTGAGTTATGATGACACCCCTGTACTCTAGCCATAGCAACAGAGTGAGACTCCATCTCACAAGTATTCGCTTACCCCTATACGGTCAAGATTATCAATATCACTGTTTCCAACCTCCAATCTTGTCCCATTGGAAGGTCTTTAGAGACAGTAACACGTGCAGCTGTCATCTCTTATAATAGCAATGCCTTCTTTTGGAGTACCTCTAGAAAGACTTCTGGAAGTTTTACAGTTAACTTCTTTTTTTTTTTTTAAAATAAGTATACTGTAAAAACATGATAAAAAAGCAAAGTATAGGAAATACATATGTAAACCAGTAGCATAGTCATTTACTATCACTATTAAGTATTTTGTATGTACATAATTTTGTTTGAAATACTTTTATAGGACTGGAAGTGTAGTAGTTTTGTTTATACCAGCATCACCACAAACATTTGAGTAATGCATTGTGCTACAATGGAGATGTTAGAATAGTTAAGATGTCACTAGACAATAGGAATTGTTCAGCTCTGTTAAAATATTATGGTAGCACTGTTGTATATGCAGTCTGTTGTTGACCAAAATGTCATGTGGCATATGACCGTGTGTGTATGTGCTGGTCATAGGATACATGCTTAAAGACACACACTGAATTTCATTGGAGATAGCAAAATTGCTCTCCAAAGTGGTGGTGTCACTGTACATTCTTAGTAGCAATGCATACTTGTTTCTGTTTCCATGAATTTTTGTCAGCTCTGAATATTTTTGGACTTTGCAATTATTGCCAGCCTGATGAGTGTAAAGTGGTTTCTCAATGTTTGGTTTTTAAGTCCCTGAAAACCAGAGAGATAGCTTCTCTTCTGATACTTATTAACCATTTGGCTTTTCTCTTCTCTGAATTTTCTACTATATCTTTTCTCCAGTTTCTTTTTTATCTCAATGATTTATAAGAATTCCTTGTATATTCTAAATAGTACCTGGTTTAGTAATTTAAAATTCTTTTCCTAATCTTAACCTTCTTAACTTTGTTTTTTTCAATTTTTGTGTGTGTGTGTGTGACAGAGCATCACTTTTGTAGCCCTGGGTAGAGTGCTGTGGTGTCATAGCTCATAGCAACATCAAACTCTTGGGCTAAAGTGATCCTCTAAAGTTTTTCAGTTTTAGTAGAGATGGAGTCTCGCACTTGCTCAGGCTAGAGTGCTGTGGTGTCAGCCAGGCTCACAGCAACCTCAAACTCCTGTGCTCAAGTGATCCTCCTCCTGCAGCCTTCCCAAAGTAGCTGAGACTCAGCCACCCACTGCAATGCCCGGCTAATTTTTTCTATTTTTGGTAGAGCCCAGGTCTTACTCTTGCTCAGGCTGGTCTTGAACACCTGAGCTCAAGCAGTCCACCTGTGTTGGCCTCCCACAGTGCTAGCATTACAAGTGTGAGCCACTGTGCCCTGCCTCTTTCTGGTCTTTAGCATCTTGTCTTTTTTTTCCTCCAGTGTGCTTTGGACTCCAGGCAGTTTATCGGTTTTCTAATACTGTATCTCCTATCTATGATTCCTCAAGGATAAGCTTCCTGCCTTTTATTCTTGTTTTTGTAGACTTTGGCCATAAATCATAACTTAGCATACAGGAATTTTACTATCTTTAGAAAAAAGGGCATTTTCCTCTTATCTTTGTGTGGCAAATGCTCCAGAAATGCCTGCTAAAAACTATATTGCTTATGTACCCATAGACTACTCTTTATTTGCTCAGTGCCTATTCTTCTGGGGAGAAAACTGGAGCTTGTGAGTTGTCGATGTCTCTTTTGCAAGGGCTTACCTCTGCCTGTTCTTTTTCCTCTTTCTGAATGTTTGTCTCTTAAATGTCATGAGGTGATTTCATTCCTCTCCTCATATCACTCTGCCTGTTCTTATTTCATGGTTTTTCAATCTCCTTTATGCTAAAAGATTGCTTACATTATTACATTTTAAAAAATTCCTTCAAATTTACTTTGACTGAAGCTCTTATATTTCTTGCATTATATTATCCTTTAGACTTATATTCATATCTTTGCCCTGAGAGCTCAGCATTTTTTGCTCTATCTTCTTGAGCCTTGGAGAACCTTGCTATACATTTCCAGATGGTTGTCCTGGCCAAGTGATCATTAAGAATTCCAAAGGTCTCTGGCTTGGTGTCTGTAGCTCAGCTGCTAGGGTGCCAGGCATATACTGGAGCTGGTAGATTTGAATCCAGCCAGGGCCTGCCAAACAACAATGACAACTACAACCAAAAATAGCCCCAGGCATTGTGGCGGGCATCTGTAGTCCCAACTACTTGGTAGGCTGAGGTGAGAGAATTGCTTAAACCCAAGTGGTTGAAGTCTCTGTGAGCTATGACACCGTGGCACTCTACTAAAAGTGAAAAAGTGAGACTCTTGACTCAATAAAAAGAAGAAAAAAAAAAAAAAGAATTCCAAAGGTCTGTTTTCCCCCAGCTCTCCTTAAGGAGCAAGGATGCTTGGAATAATTTTTGGGGTGTGGGGCTTACTTCTTGCCATCAGATGGCACTGCAGATTACTCAATTTATTTTTACATCTTGAGGACCAGTAGACCTAATAGTATTTAATTTGGCAAAGAAGTTGGGAACTGTCGTGGAGAAGACTTAGCAATTAAAGTAAAGACACTATTGCTAACAAATACAAATTTATTTTTCTTTTATGTGATAAAAATGTATATACATGAAGCTTAAAGAAAATAGTAAATTTGAAATTTTTGGTTATTTTCCCAGGTTTTTAAATACATTAAACTATTTTCTTTTTAAAAAGAACCAGATAGGGCTCAGTGCCTGTAGCTCAGTCAGTGGGGTGCTGGCCACATACACCAGGGCTGGCAGGTTTGAGCCAGCCCAGGCCTGTTAAACAACAATGACAACTACAACAAAAAATAGCCAGGTGTTGTAGTGGGTGCCTGTAGTCCCAGCTACTCAGTAGGCTGAGGAAAAAGAATCGCTTAAGCCCAAGAGTTTGAGGTTGCTGTGAGCTGTGATGGTACACCACTCTACTGAAGGCAACATTGTGAGACTTGTGTCTCAAAAAAAAAAAGGAACCTGATAGTAAGAACATTAAATGCCTTGTAGAGATGACTAGTTTCAGTTAAAACTGCTGCTTGATAAAAACCAAAAATAAACAAAACTTTAGCTGTTTAATTACAAGACTGAGTCTCCAGGTGAGGAAAATTGTCTTCAGCATACATTATCTTGACAAATCTGGATAATATGACAAAAAGAACTGTTACTACTTTCATGTCATCGTTTGATAAGCTTTCTCTCCTGAATTTTTGTGATAAGACTGTAATTACTGACCATTATCTACTTACATATGGCATATTTACTATATTGCAGTGATTTTTTTGATATGTGCTTAATGAGAGACATATGTTAATTTGCAGCTCTTGAGGAGTTAGGATGTTTTAGGGGTAGGGAAGAGAAATCAAGCAAATAGCTAATTATCATGGAAGTTTAGAGCAGGTATAAAATGAAATCTTTGGCCTTAAAAAATTTTTCCTTTTTGTAAAGAGGCATGGAGAACCCTCAAAGAACTAAAAGTAGACCTTTCAGCTTGGTGCCTGTAGCTCAAGCGGCTAAGGTACCAGCCACATACACTAGAGCTGGCAGGTTCGAATCCAGCCCGGGCCTGCCAAACAACAGTGACAACTACAACCCCCAAATATCCAGGTATTGTGGTGGGCACCTGTAGTCCCAGCTACTTGGGAGGCTCAGACAAGAGAATCGCTTAAGCCCAGGAGTTGGAGGTTGCTGTGAGCTGTGATACTATAGCACTCTACCCAGGGTGACAGCTTGAGGCTCTGTCTCAACAATAACAAAAAATAGACCTTTCATTTGATCTTGTAATACCATTACTAGGCATCTACCCAGAAGAAAAAAAAAAAACATTTTACCATACGGACATTTGTACTTGAATGTTTATAGCAGCTTAATTTCTAAGTGCCCATCAATACAGTAATGGATTAATAAACTGTGATATGTGTATACCGTGGAATACTATTGAGCCATAAAAAATGGAGACTTTATGTCTTTATATTTACCTGGATGGAGAAGAAAAGTATTCTCCTGATAAAGTATCTCAAGAATGGAAAAGCAAGCATCCCATATACTCAATACTGATTTGAAACTTGTAGATGAACAATCACAGGCCCACGTGAGAGGAGAAACACAATGTGTGGGGAGGGAGCTCAGTAAGTTCCCACCTGTTGGGTACAGTGTAGGGGTACATGGCACACTTCTTTTAGGTGAAGAACTCAAATACAACTTGGGACTTTTTCTGACATACACACACAGTGTAACCTAATTGTATGTTCCCTTACTGAAATAAAAAATAATAAGGTAGTATGTGGAGCTGTCCAAACACAACTACTATTTATAATCTGATACATTTTATGCTTGTCTATTTGTGGACTTTTTGTATTTGTTTAGTGTTAATGTCATACATACCAGAGCTGTCCAGAAAGTATCCAGCCTTGTAATACGCCAACTAGAGACATACATGACAGGATACTTTATGGACAGTCTTTATATTTTATATTGTAATTTTTATTTCTTACAGATATTCTTCTAATTACAAAACAAACTAGGTTAAAAGAGAGTTATTAAGTCCAGTCAGGACTTAGGTGGCTTGTAGTTATAAATTCCAAATGCATTTCTGCCAAGCGGTAGTTTTTAGGTCTTTCGAAATTTTTAAGCAGAGGTGATATTTTTGGAGAAGGAAAGATAAATAAAGGAACTAGTTCCCTCTTCTTGATGTTATGTATGTCTTTCCACCTAAACAAAACAGTCTTTGACAGTCTGCATAAATATCACAGGGAATGCATCATATAGCTCTGGTGGTTCTTTTACTTGAGAGTATTTGGGAAATACGCAGAAGCATCTTTGGTTAGTCCCTGGGAAGTGTCATTAAGATAGTGTGTAGGCAGCGCCTGTGGCTCAAAGGAGTAGGGCACCAGCCCCACAAGTCAGAGGTGGCGGTTTCAAACCCAGCCCGCTCAAAAACTGCAAAACCTCAGCTGCTAGGGCGCTGGCCACATACACTGGGGCTGGCGGGTTCAAAGGTTCAAATCCAGCCCGGGTCTGCCAAACGACAATGACAACTACAACCAAAAAATAGCTGGGTGTTGTGGTGGGTGCCTTTAGTGCCAGCTCCTTGGATGGCTGAGGCAAGAGACTCACTTAAGCCTAAGAGTTTGAAGTTGCTGTGAGCTGTGATGCCATGGCACTCTACCTAGGGCGGCAAAGTGAGACTCTGTTGCCAAAAAAAAAAAAAAAAAAAGATTTAGTGTGTAGGGACGTAGGGATGCTAAACAACTTACAATGCACATATAGAGAAAAACTCTTGTTCAGGTTGTCAAAAAAGGCAAAAGAAACTGAAAAGAATCCACACCGGAGCTATCTCTGTTGCTGAGGCTAGTCTCTAACTCTGGCCTAATGAGCATCTTGTCTGACTTCTCCAAAGCACTTGCCTTACAGACTCCCTCCTCTAATTCTTATAGACTAGAATTTAGGGCCAATGTCTTGATTAGTTTAATACTGGCCATTTTTGACATTTCAGAGGTGAGGTTGTAGACTTTGTATTGCATCACACAGGGGGCACTTAAAGTCAAACTGTATTGCTGTTGCTGATGCTAAACTTGGGTTTTCGGTTAAGCTGGTGACTGACAGATTTCTTCATTTTAAAGGTTTGCCTGGTTCTTCATTGCAAGTAATCTGTAGAATGATACTTGACACACTGGAACATTCGGTTCCCTCACGATTGTTCTTTCACTTAATGGTTTTACCATTTGTTATTGACCCACGGCTTAATAAATTATTTCACTGTGGGAATTTTTTTTATTTTGAAATTCTCTTATCTTCGATTTTTACATTTCTTTTTCTAAGTCTGTCTCCTTACTGCATTAGCATTTAATAGACTTGGCAGGCTTATTGTTTGTGTATAATGCCCTGACAGTAGGAGCAAACACAAATAATGTGGTATTGTAAAGAAAATTATTATGGCTGAAATTAAGTCACTACAAGCCTGCTAAGTCTGTCTGTTGGTGGCAGGTACAGGTGCTGAATTTTCTTTTACTTGTTTCTTTTAATGAATATTTTTATGTCTCTAACTATAGACACATCTGTGTTTGTTTGCCTTTGGGCTTTTGGATTTTTACCCAGTAGATGAACCACTCATATTGTTTCTCCGTGGATTGTCTAAATGTCAACTTTGCTAGAAACTTACTTTTCACAATTGTTTGGTTTTTTGTTGTGGAGACCACATTTGGTCCATTGCCCAGGCTGGAGTGTATTCCAGGCTGGAGTCTATTGGCATGATCAAAGCTCATTGCAGTATCTAACTCCTGGACTCAAGTGGTCCTCCTGCCTCCGCCTCCCAAGTAGCTACAGGTGTGCACTGTCACGCTTGGCTAGCTTTTCTTATTATTATTATTATTTTTTATAGAGATGAGAGTTTTACAGTGTTGCCTGGGCTAGTCTTGATTTTTTTGGCCTCAAGTGATGCTCCTGCCACAACCTCCCAGAATGCTGGGATTACAGGTGTAAGCTACCATGCCCAGCTCTACAAATTGTTTTAATAATAAGAACAGTTCCCTTTGCTTTTCACCCCAGTAGCCCACAGAATTTGGGTAGAAAACAGGGACCTTCTGATTCTTATCATCCTACGAAGGATCGCAGTGCCGGGCATAAAATTGGTACTCCAAAAGTGTATGAACTGAGCTCCGCCTTCCAGACTGGACGGGCTTCTTGGGAGCAAGGATTAAAGCAAGGGGAGGAGCAGCCTGAAGAGGCCCTGCATGAGGCAGGGTGTTGGAGGGAGGCAGTGTGGTGAAACTCTTATCAGCTTCCATTAGAACAGGTAAATGGTGAGGGTAAATGGGGCCTAGGCATAAAAGTACAAACACTTAGGGGATTACCTTACTGGGAAGGTCAGAGAGGTAAGGCGTGTGTTTGAGTTTGCTGCCTAAATTTTTGCTCTAGGGGAAAATTGTTTTGGGGGTTGGTAGTATCCCCAGACAAAGCTGTGGATTTAAAAAAATGTCTTTCTATGGCAGTTGTGGTGGGATGGGGATGAGTTATGGTAGGGCCTTTTTCTGTTTCTATGTCAATATCAATACATTCATACAGTGTTCCTATCCAATGGCTTTTTCATACTTAATGTCCAAATACAGACACCTTATTTTGTCCCTTAAGCGCCTATGTGATCTGTTCCTGCCTACTTCTCCAACTTTATCTTTTCTTTTTGAAACAGTGTCTCACTGTATTGTTCTTGGTAGAGTGCTGTGGTGTCACAGCTTACAGCAACCTCAAACTCGTGGGCTCAAGTGATTCTCTTGCCTCAGCCTCCCAAGTAGCTGGGGCTACAGGTGTCCACCACAACACCTGGATATTTTTTTGTTGCAGTTGTTGTTGTTTAGCTGGCCCTGGGCCATGTTCAAACCCACCAGCCTGGGTGTATGTGGCTATGGGTGCCACCTCTTTCTTCATCTTGTACCACTTTCTCCTTTTGTCAACAAAGTGTGGGTCATACTGGCCTACTTAAGTTATTTTTAGTCCCAAGACCTTTGTTTCTAGTTGTTTTCCCTACCTGGAGCTCTGCCTTCAGATCTTTGCATGGCTAGATCTCTTTTGTCATTCATGTCTTTAATAAATGTCACTTCTGAGAAGGTTTTCCCTGAGTACCCAGTCTGAAGTAACACAGTCATTTCCAGTCAATCTTTAATGTTATTTTATTTTCTTCGTATCACTGCTTCTTTTTTTTTTTCCTTTTTTTAACAGATGTCTTCCACTGAATATAAGCTTCAGGAAACAGAGACACTGTTATTAGTTCACTGTTATCTGTTCTGTCCTTGGAATGGTGCCAGGCATACAGTGGGCTTTCAGCAATTTTATTGAATAAATCACCTACCAGGATGAATTGTTCAAAATTGATCACTTTTCTTTATTCAGCAAATATTTAGTAAGCATATGTCATGTATCATGCTTGATTCCCAGCACTGCAAAGATCGCTTAATTATTGGTTTTTCACACAGGAAGGCAGTGTTAGATACTGATGGTGTTAAAGTTCAGGCATTGCCACCTACTAGATTACAGCCTTGGCAAGGTAAAGTCTCTGATCCTTTAATTTTTTACGTGAAAAATAGAGATAATAGTGCTTGCCATGTAGGATTCTTGTTAGGAAAAAATGAATGAAGCACTTAGCTAAGTGATAGGCATATAGTATGTGCTCGGGTATTAATTTCTAATTTTTGATTTTTTTTGAGACAGAGTCTCACTTTGTCATCCTTGATAGAGTGCTATGGCATCACTGTTCACAACAATCTCAAACTCTTGGGCTTAAGCAGTTCTCTTGCCTCCATCTCCCAAGTAGCTGGGATTACAGGCGCCCACCACAACAACACCCGGCTATTTTTATTTTTTTTTTGGGGGGGTGTAGTTGTCATTGTTTTGCAGGCCCGGGCTGGATTCAAACCCACCACCTCCAGTGTATGTGGCTGGCGTCCTAGCTGCTGAGCTACAGGCACTGAGCCTAGTTTATTTTTTTAAAACTTTTAATTTTAGTTGCTGTCCTTCCATTGCTTGGCAGAGTGAATAAATCGTACTCTTCAGACCCTGGACTGTTAGTTTCCTTGTGAGAACAGTTCAGCCATAAATCAGTACATTAGCAATGGTGCTGGACTTTCAGATTGACCTAGAGATATTAGCAAAAGACAGATTTTTGCCCTCTTGCGCTATTCTCCTTTGCTAAGCTTGAAGAGAGGATTGAGAATCTGTGTTTTTGTGAGGATCCCAGGTAATGCTGGTGGTACCTGCCCTTGTCTTGGCTACTAGTGGTAGCCACAAGCCACTTGGGGCTGTGGAGCACTTGAAGTGTGGTTTGAATTGAGATGTGCTTTAAATGGAGGATAACATAGGATTTTGAAAATCTCGTGTAAAAAATTAATGTAATGTTGAAGTAACAGTTTGGTATGTCAAGTTAAATGTATGCTATTAAAATTATTTCATATTTCTTTCTTTTTTTTTTTTTTTTTTTTGAGACAGAGTCTCACCATGTCACCCTCAATAGAATGCCGTGGCGCCAGGGCTCACAGCAACCTCCAACTCTTCGGCTTAAGCAATTCTCTTGCCTCAGCCTCCCAAGCAGCTGGGACTACAGGCGCCTGCCACAGCTAACTCTTGGCTATGTTTCTATTGCAATTGTCATTGTTGTTTAGCTGGCCAGGGCTGGGTTCAAACCTGCCAGCCTCTGTGTTTGTGGCTGGCACCGTAAGCACTGTGTACAGGCGCCAAGCCTAATTTCACGTTACTTTTTACTATTTATTGTGACTAATAGAAAATGTGAATTGCATACATAGCTTGTCTTCCTGGTTTGCATTGTATTTCTACTATACAACAAAAAATGCTATCTTTTAAGGTATCTACCAGGGCCTCAATTACCAGAATTCCTCTAAATTGAGTAAAAATCCATTCACTTCTATTCAAGTGCTAATAAACACAGAAACTTTATATTGATCAACACAATCCCAATTAGTGAGAGAGATAAAACAGTAGAACCTCTGTAAGTTGACCACTCAAGGGACTGTAACAGACTGGTCAACATCTGAGGTGGTCAGCTAAGGAACTACAGTTAAGTACATGTGCTGCATGTCCAGTCTATGAAAATTATGTCAAGTGAAGGAGGTAGTAATGGTAGAGAAGGGCCAACCATGGAGGTTCTACTGTATATATTTTCAGTGCATCTTAGTCAATTCTAAAATACAAGTAAGGACAGAGTGCTAATTTAAAATATTAATCTAGATGTTCTGCTACTTGGTGGAAGTTTTTAGATTCCAATTATTAGGGCCTTCTTAAGATGGTATAATGAAATTTTTGTATTTTAGATGAGTCCTGCTTTAAAATGGTAAATTTTTCTTAAAAGTTCTAATGTTTTAAGTCAATTTTTTATGGAATCAGCTTTGGAAAACTTTTCTTTCATTGCAATTTAATTCTGTCTCTTGTAATAAAGGAGTCATTTGCTTTGGTTATATTCTTTTTCTTTTTTTAGAGACAGAGTCTCATTCTGTCCCCTTGGTAGAGTGCCATGGCGTCACAGCTCACAGCAACCTCCAGCTCTTGGGCTTAGGTGATTCTCTTGCCTCAGCCTCCCAAGTAGCTGGGACTACAGGTGCCCACTATAATGCCTGGCTATGGTTATATTTTTTATAGGTTAATAGGTTAATGACTTCCAGACTTTTGTTTTTTTTAAGACAGAGTCTCACTGTGTCATCCAGGCCAGAATGTAGTGGCATCTTCATAGTTTGCTGCAACCTTCAACTTAGGGCTCAAGGGATCCTCCTGCCTTAGCCTTCTAAGGTTGGGATTACAGGCATGTACACATGATGCCCAGCTAATGTTTGTTTTTTTTTTTAAAGACACAGTTTCACTTTGTTGCCTAGGCTAGAGTGCCAAGATGTCAGCCTAGCTCACAGCAACCTCAAACTCCTGGGTTCAAGTGGATCCCTGCCTCAGCCTCCTGGAGTACTTGGGACTTTAGGCACCCACTATAATGCTCGGATAATTTTTCTGTTTTTAGTAGAGAACAGAGTCTTGCTTTGGCTAGTCTTAAGCTCCTCAGCTCAAGGATCTCCAGTGTTGGCTTCCCATAGTGCTAGGAGTATAGGTGTAAGATACTACTCTTGGCCACAGCTACTTTTTTTTTTTTTTTTTTTGAGACAGAGCCTCAAGCTGTCACCCTGGGTAGAGTGCTGTGGCATGATAGGTCACAGCAACCTCCAACTCCTGGGCGTAAATGATTTTCTTGCCTAAGCCTCCCAAGTAGCTGGGGCTACAGGCGCCCACCACAATGCCTGGCTATTTTTTGGTTGTAGGTGTCATTGTTTGGCAGGCCTGGGCTGTATTCAAACCCACCAGCTCTGGTGTATATGGCTGGCGCCTTCGATGCATAAGCTACAGGTGCCGAGCCCACAGCTACATTTTTTAATTTTTTTGTAGATACATGGATCTCTCTATTGCCCAGTCTCATCTCAGGAACTCTTGAGCTCAAGCTATCCTTCTGCCTCAGCCTCCCAGAGTGCTAGGATTACAGGTTGAGCTACTATGCCTGACTTGACTTTTCACACTTTTATTGTCTGGAACATTTCTTCAATTTTAGATATAACTACTAGCATAAAGTTAATTTCCAGTCGCCTCTGCACTAAGAACCTAGATTTATTTTCTATTGATTTTTACCTTTCAATTTTAACCGTACATATTTTGTGCCTGTATATTGTGAACAACTATCATACTTGCTAAATATACATTCTCTAGAAGCAATCCTAGAGAACTCAATAAATTGTTCATGCATTTGTAGAATGGCTTCAAAGATACAACGTAGGATTAGATGACCTGACTCTTAAAATCCTTTCTAACTTAGGTTTTATATTTTTGTTTATTGGTTTGTTTTTTTCCCCAGCATTTTCATTTACTTTTATGTTTTTACAAATGTTTTAAACATGTACCGTTGGTGGCACAACCAAAATTGTTAAAGTGGTTCTTTTTCTGTTCTCTTCCTTCTGATCTTCTTAAGGATAAAGTTGCCTAGTGTGCTAGTATGTGGTTAATATCTTTATGACACTTACTAATCTTTTAAAAAGAAAGGCAGAAGGCATTATGCTCAGTCTTGGGGAGATAATGATATTTAACTAGAATTTAGAAACTTTGAATTTTGTGTCTGTGACATTCCCCCCCTCACCGCTACCTCTTAGTTTACTATTACTTCTACTTATAGAACAATGAAAGGCAGTTTCCTTTAGAAATAAATTGATGTAAGGAAGAGTGATTGTGCTTTGGGAGTTTAAGGGCATGGTTAGTAGCACATAGGAAAGGGTGAAGTCAAGCAGCAACACAAAGGAGTAAATGACTGAAGTATGAGAGTACTTCAGAACATATATTTATTTATTTTTTAATATATCAAAAATTTTATTTTTTACATTAACTTTTTTTTTTTGTATTTTTCAGAATATTTTTCTTCCAGAGTCTACTTTTTCTTTCTTTTTTCTGTTTTTATTTCAGATTTAATGTAAGGGTACAAATGATCGGGTTACAGTATTTGCATTTGTTAGATTGAGTCCCTATTGTAGTTTGTCCTGCACCCAAGAAATGTGCCATATACCCTTACCTTGTGCTCATTAAGTGGGAGCACATCAATCCTCCCCACTTCTTTCCCTCCCCCACCATCATTCCCCCTCTCCCCAGCTTGAATTGAATTGAGTTTTTCTCTTATGTTGATGTGTATTAGTTCCTCTACTGGCTTCATGTTAGAATTGAGTACGTTGGATACTTGCTTTTCATTCTTATGATACTTTACTAAGAAGAATGTATTTTAACTCCTTGTCCAGGTTGAGACAAAAGGTATAAAGTCCCCATCTTTTTATGGCTGAATAGTAGTCCGTGGTATACATATACCACAGTTTATTAATCCATTCCTGTGTTGATAGGCATTCAGGTAGTAATACACAGAAAATTCCACATCCTGACAATTGTAATTGAGCTGTGATAAACACTCTAGGGCAAATGTCCTTATAATAAAATGATTTTTTTATTTTTCCTCCTGGATAGATGCCTAGTAATGGGATTGCAAGATCAAGTGCAAGGTCTATTTTAAGCAAAACATAAATTCATATTACTGTTAATTTTTTATTATTTATGATGTAGATTTAAGTGTATTAATTTATAATTGCCAGGTTTCCATGGATCTCAATAGTGCCAGCACTGTTGTTCTTCAGGTCTTAACTCAGGCCACCAGTCAGGATACTGCTTTGTTAAAACCAGCTGAGGAGCAGTTGAAACAGTGGGAGACCCAGCCTGGTTTCTATTCGGTGTTGTTGGTAAGTTGTTCTAAAATAGTTTATTTTTAATAATATGAGATACCACACTTTTAATTGTTCTAAGAACCTAGCTTTATTGGGGATTTCTTTAGGGGAGCAGATCCATATGTTTGGCTAATATCACCACTGCCATTATTTTATTAACTTAACTTATGGCTTGGTTGAGGGTGTTAAAGTAATACTTATTTATAAATACGTAAATAATCAAACAGTATTTGTATGCTTGATCAGAAGACAACACTGTTGTTTTTCAGTTTTAGCGTCTTACTGCTGACGTCATGGCCATGTAGTACACTTCCATGTTTAGTCTTTATCTCTGCTCCAGGTAATTATCAGTATGTTGCCATAGTTCACATCTCTGTGCTACAGCATCAGTTAGTGACTTTCACTTTAAAGTGTTGTTATTTTATTCAAAATTCTTTTTCTTGGCCAGCCATTATGCCTAATGTTTATAATCCTCTGCTTTGGGAGGCTTAGAAGTTTGAGACCAGCCTAAGCTCAATGAGACTCCATCTGTACAAAAAATTAGAAAAACTAACCAGGTGTGGTAGCATGTTCCTGTTGTTCTATCTACCTGGGGGCTGAGGCAGGAGGATCGCTTGAACCCAGGACTTTGAGGTGGCAGTGAACTACAATAAAGCCCCTGCACTCTACCTGGTAAGACATGGTGAGATTCTGTCTCAAAAAAAAAAAAAAATCCAATATTCTAAATTATAAATAGAGCCACATACCAATAAACCAATGCACAAATAACATGTAAGTAGACAATTCAGTGAAAACAAAATACAAATGGCCCTTGAACATGTAAAAATAATCTTCAATTTTTCTCCTAATAAAATAATTTAAAATTATTTTAACAATAAGCCACAAATCTCATCATAATGTAGTGAAATAAAAAAACTGATCCCATACTGTATTGCCAAAGCTATCTGGGAAGAGGCATTCTCTTGCATATTGCTGCAGTATACATTGGTATATCGCCTAGGAAAGGCAGTAAGATTACACAGGTTTACCAAGAATGCTACAATTGTAATTCTGAGAATTATACTATTGATGTACCTGAACAAATATAAAGTGACATAGAGGGTCACCTGTTACAAAATTTTGCACTAACTAAAGACAGGAGCAGACTAACATCTATTAAACAAAAGTGGATGTGGAAAGATTAAAGAGACTATGGTTAGTGAAAGATTTATTCGGGGGCAAATGAAAGTCTGTCCATAGAGGCAATGGCATTGGAAAATATCTCTTTTAAAAAACTTTTTTGCTGTGTTTTGAAAATATATGCATGTAGAAAAATCGCATTTAATCACATGCATTATTTTATTTTATTTTTTTCCACAGAAAGTTAACACATCCACGTATCAACACTCAGGTCAACAAGTAGAAAATTACCACAGCCTCAGATGTACATCTGTGTTCTGATTGTAGCCAGAAATACCACCCAAAGTTTTACCATCAATTTAAACTCTAATAGAGTATTTTAATTTTTCCTCTTTATTTTTGCTTTATCAGGTATTATCATACAAAATATAATCTCTAAAATAATGGCGTTTTTTAAATTTTAGATTAATATGAAGGCACACATGAT